>RJWM01002368.1:52834-130789 GCA_004363535.1 Dasyprocta punctata | reverse complement strand
AAAAAAAAAAAAAAAAAAAAAAAAAAAAAAAAAAAAAAAAAAAAAAAAAAAAAAAAAAAAAAAAAAAAAAAAAAAAAAAAAAAAAAAAAAAAAAAAAAAAAAAAAAAAAAAAAAAAAAAAAAAAAAAAAAAAAAAAAAAAAAAAAAAAAAAAAAAAAAAAAAAAAAAAAAAGAAAGAAAGAAAAGAAAAGAAAAAGAAAAAGTTAAAGAATTCTTAAAAGATAGAAAGTGGTGGGTGAAAACAAAAGAATAGAGAAAATCTACAGCCAAATCTGGCAGAGGAGAAAAGTTTCAATGTGCATTAAATATTATAGTTAGGAGCCAGGCATGGTGGCACACTCCTGTAATCCTAGCACTCGGGAGGCTGAGGCAGGAGGATCACTGTGAGTTTGAGACCAGCCTGAGCTACAAAGTCAGCCCAAGGCAAGCCTGAACTGTATAGCGAGACCATGTCTCAGATAAAACAAAACAAAACAAGACAAAAAATTACAGTTATGTATCACTTCATTAAAAAAAACCACAAGACTAAAAGTCACAATTAAGTCAAAAAGATCAAGGGATGAAAAACGAGATATGCTATCACTGATCAAAAGAAATCGGTACAGATTTATTATATTAACATTAATTTTAGACAAATGACTTTAGAATAAGTGAGTACAAAGGTGATAAAGAACACTGCATAGTGATAAAGCTGTGAACTTTAAAAGAATTTAAAAAAACACAACAATTAGAATGATCAATGGATCAAAGAAGAGACAAGTAACTAGTTGAATGAACTATGGAGACAATCAGGATATGAAAAACCACTTCAGTTAAGTTTCAAAAAGAACCAAGCAGAAATCCTGGAAATGAAAACCTCAGTGAGTCAAATAAAGCTCAAATGAAAGTCCTGGTAAAGACTTTCCTGAAAGAATGAAGGACTGCATGCTACAATAATACATGCATATTCCTGTTGACAGGTGCATAATTCACAATAGCTAAACTGTGAATAGCTAGCTGGAAACAGGATAGGTGCCCATCAACAGATGAACAGATAAGAAAAATGTGGTATATACACAGTGGAATACTGCTTAACCATAAAGAAGAATCAAATCAAGTCATTTGCAGGAAAATAAATGGGACTAGAAGTCATCACGTTAAGTGAAATTAGCCAGATGCAGAAAGATAAATATCACATGATCACTCTTATATGAGAAGTCTAAAACATACAAAAATTAATAAGTAAGAGTGAAGACCAAGAGAGAGACTTCTGAAGATGGGGAAGGTGTTAAGTGTGAGGGGAGAGGAAAAAGAAAGAGGAATGGGATTGAAATTAAGGTATGTTAAATGCATGTACCAACTTCTCAAAATACACTCCATCATCATTTAGTATTAACACAGACTAATTAAAAAATACATTATCAAAAGCTACAGACCAATAAATCTTATGAACACAGTGCAAAAATCATTAATGTATTAGCAGATGACTGAATAAATAAGTAAGTAGGGGACAATGGGCAAAACTTCTCTGTAGAAGAATTCTAAATAGTCTGTAGATATCTCACCCTCAAGGAGGTAGAACATAACTCCTAATCCTTAAGAATGAGTTCTTTACTTCCAAAGAGTACAAATTGAAGAGGTGAAGCCGGGCATGGTGGTGCATGCCTGTAATCCTAGCACTCGGGAGGCTGAAGCAGGAGGACCACTGCGAGTTTGAGACCAGCCTAGGCTACAAAGTGAGTAGGCCAGCCTGAACTGCACAGCAAAACTCTGTCTCAAAAAGATCAAAAAAAGGTGGGGGTTGGGGGGACCCAAAAAAAAAAAGACAAAAAAAACCCCCCAAACAAATAAAAAACAAAAACTGAGGAGGTGAAAAAACCAGTAACTTTATAGTAAAGAAACCTGACAAACACTTACCCAGGTAACCAGAGCTAAATCACCAGTGCTCCTTACAATTGTTAAGGTCACCAAAACAAAAAAACCTCTGAAAAAGTATCATGGCCAAGAGGATCCTATTGAGAAATGCAAACTAAATGCTATGTACTAACCTAGACAGTGCCCTGTAAAACAAAAAGGAATTGAATAAAGCATGGACTTCAGCTAAGAAAAATGTATCTATCACAAATGCACTGTACACAAATGCAATGTAAGATGTTAACAGTAGGGGAAGTGGTGTGGGATATATGGGAACTCTATCTTCAAAACTTTTCTGTAAATCTAAAACTATTTTAAATTATAGGTCCTTAAGAATATAGGCAGAGGGCTGGGAATGTAGCTCAGTGGTAGAATGTTTGCTTACCATGCTCAGAGTCCTGGATTCCATCTATAACACTGCCAAAAAATGTAAGTGAGTGAGTGAATGTGTGTGTGTGTGTGTGTGTGTGTGTGTACAGAAAAGCAAACTGGACTACAAAATAAAACTAGCAGACCAGAAAGTAATTCTAGGAGTTCTTCTAGCCATAACACTCAAGGACAAGAGGTAGCATTTAAAAAAAGTTTAAAGAGAAAACAAGACAGTAAGTGGCAAGAGCAATAAATAATCAAATATGTAACAATCATACAAGCTTTCTACACCAAAACAGGTGCAAATTGTTAAATTTAAAGGAATTGCTCAATGCTGGACAATATCTATTAGAGGTGAAAAAAGAAATATCCATGCCATGAAACTGCAGATTCAAAAGATAAAGATAAAAATCCTGAAAGCTTTCAAAGAATAAAGAAGAAGAGCCGGGCGTGGTGGCGCACGCCTTTAATCCCAGCACTCGGGAGGCTGAGGTAGGCGGAGCGTTGTGGGTTAGAGGCCGGCTTGGGCTACAACGCGAGCGCAAGGCCGGCCTGAGCTACATAGTGCGACCCTGCCTCAAAAAACCAGGGCTGGGAGTTTGGCTCAGTGCCTTAAGTGCCTGCCCTGGCAGGCGTGAGGTTGTGAGTTCAATCCCTGGTGCCGCAAAAAAAAAAAAAGAAGATAATTTAAATCAACAAAAGAATGAGAAATCAATTTCTAACAATATGCTAATAAATGATAATGAAATTTTATTTGAGGAAAAATATTTTTTTAAATAACATTTTTTTCAGACATGCAAAGGCTTATTAAGCTTTCTTTCTTTTACACCATTCCTGAGAATTTACTATAAAATATAATTAGGAAAAATAAATGAAAAAGAATCAACTGGAAAAAGTAGAAATTGTAGCCCAGAGAATATAGTCTGAAAGAAAAAATACGTATAAGCAAGAAGGCAGTGAAAACCTGATGAAGTCTGCTGAGGGGAAGAAGACTAGGATTAATTCTAAATACTGCCAGGAAAAAATCCACAGCTTATTATATGTGTCCATTTTTTAGAGCAGCCATTTGATAAGCAGAAAAGAACACTTTAAGATGGCAGAACTTACAAGAACATTAAGTGTAAAGCTGTCTATAGTTGATAACCCTAAAACAAAAGGGCAACAGATGTTTGAAAATGCAAGAACAGAAAATATATTTGAGGCAATGCTATTAAAAAGAAAGCACTAAAGTCAGTATCAGACAAAAAAAGATTTGACCACAATAAGAATGAGCCAAGACAAAACAAATGCTCCCTGCTGATAAACCAAATACTATATCCTCTTGATTCTAAGATGTACTTTTTCATATTTTAACATCTTTGAAATCAGGTGGCATCTTATAATCCATGGTGTCTTAGATTTGATGAAATACACTGATCCATCAGGAAGTCAAGTCACAATTCCTAACACACTGCAAACTTCTGAATAGATAAAATATTTAACAGTTAGAAATTCAAGAATTAAACATACCTGTAATACTTTACTGAAAATAAATTCTTAGAAATTAACAGATTAGGTAGATAAAACTCAGGCAAAGCTCTACAGAATGTGAGGAACAAAACTTTGATCTAATAAGTACTTACACATCATAATATCCAGAAAATTTAAAACCCACAGAACCATCACCAAAAATGGACCAAACATTAGATCCCTGTATTGGATGATCTGTGTCCCCGAAAGGCCTCATCTAATTTGGAAGGGGCTGAGTCTGGCGTTTGTGATTGGTTTGTTGTGTAGTGCTGGGATTGATGATGTGAGTGTTGCACCCGCCCAGGGTGGAGCCAACATACAGTGTAAGAGAGGCGGGTCATCCCCTTCTTGCTCTTCCACCCTCTCTCTCTTGCCAGCACGCCTTGCTGCTTGGTAGCCACCATGAACGACAGCCTCGCCATGCCATGCTGCCTTGGAGCCAACTGACTATAGACTGAAACTCCTGAGAAACTGTAAGAAATAAACCTTTCCTTCCCTAATTTTGGGCATCAGGTAGTCTGTCTCATCAATGAGTGAAAAGTAACTAAGCCAATCACAAAAAGAATCTCAAATTCTGATGACCTGAGAGATGCAGGGTCATTTGCTCAATTACACTAAGGGAACTGCAGATCTGAGAAGTTTGAAGGTCTGAGGTTTCACAAAGGGAGAAGGAGTATACCAGAAAAACTCAATGGGATTTTCCAGCAGCCTAAAGCTCAATTTTAACTGATTCTTATGAATATGGTACTCAGTTTCATTGGTTTTAAGAGAGTAATATTTACTTCCAAAATGAAACAATCCAAAACTACACCAATACTGACGTTATACATCAGCACAGTAGTCAAACACAAGATTGCTGAGGCACAAAGTACAACATGAACATAAACTCACAAAAATAGCCAAACCTACATATTTTCAACACTGATTATTTCCAAGCAAGGAAGTAACAATTCCAAGTGGTGATTCCACAGATGTCACAGTACCTTCTGTGAGGAGCTAACTCTCAAAGGTGGAGAACTAAGATGACCACACAGGAGCACACTGCCTTGGGGAGTTTTTAGTAGGCATGTATTCCTGGCAGTTAACTGCTGTTTTAAACATATGACTTATACAAACAATTGAAGGAAGTCATAAAATAAAAAGAACACAAAATACTGCTCCCATTCTTGTGTGCAGGAGGGATGTTTCGATTTTAAGGAAGTCATTTGACTTTTTCCTGACATCAAAAGCACTCATTAAAAAAGGTGTGGCACATGTTAATGACGCACCTACCAGAGTAGTGAGCCCAGAAAAACTACAGCTTTCTCGCCTCTCATCCTAAACCAAAATACTGTCTCCCCAACTACATCTCAACATTCCAGAAGAAAAGAAGACAAACTATGTAAAGGTATTTTGCTTATTGCCCATTTAGACCAATAAAAAGGAAAAAGTGATTTTGTTTCAATGTGCTTCATGATTTTTAATCATAATCAACTTTCCAAGCTGTGTTGCGGAAGAAAAGCATTAGCACGTTTTGAGATTCAGAAATTCAAATTCTAGCAGTTTGCCTCTTCAGACTGTGAAAAAAGCAACAGAATTCAAGTAGTTCCAATCAAGATCTCTAATCAAACTACTTTAAAGGAAACTACAACTACACACTTTGTAAATGAGTATAAACTCAAGAGAAACTCTACAAGTCAGGAGAAAACCAGCACCAATCTGGAATCTAGTTAAAAAGTCTCACATTTATTTTAACACTTGAGGCCTACAGTGCTCAAGTACATATTATGTAAGAGAAAACTCAGGCAATAATTGTGGTGGCAAACAAAGTTTGGTTTAAAAAAAACAGCCAAAATATTAGGACAATATTACAATAGTTATGAGACAGTAGTAGCATTTAAAAGGATAAAAGTTCTTAAAGTACATATTAAATTATACCACACTTTTTATTTCTGGGGGTCTGTTAAGCATGCATCAGTTGAGAGATGTTTTCAATGCTAACACCACTATAACCTAAAATCAAAAACATACTAATCCAACACTGAAGCTATATGAAATCAAGTGTGTAAGAAGCCAGATTGTCAGTGATGTCTTTCACACCCAAATGATATTCTGCCAACTATGACATTATTGTATAACTTAGCATCATTTAATTATAGCTACTATTTAAAAGATATTCAGACATACTATCTTCCTTCTGGTGTTTTAGCACTGCATAATGAATTCTTTATAACAAAATAGTAACATCAAATTCAAACTGAAGCTTGCTTTTTGATAATTTCTAAATCCAACTTCAGTGTCCAGAAAGGTGATCTGCAGGATATCTATTTAACTGCCAAACATCAAAAATTATCATTGAGGCATTAAATTATTATCTGGACAACACACAAGATCTGGTCTTAAAATTCGTAACTTTCATTGAAAATGAAACCAAGGTTCCACATTAAACAAACTGTATTTTATATGTCTACCTTGCCAAAGCTATGTGAAAACAGAGCATCCACTATAGCACAACTCAATGATAATGGGGACAGATTTTGGTTAATCTAAATAGATTAAATACAATCTTAGTAACTAATCTTAGATTTATCAGAGATTTCCTCTATACCTCTACTTAGTCTAAAATGCCAATATTTTCATTTTCTTACCTTACATATCCACTGGATCATAAATCTCGTTCCATTTTCATTTGTAAAAATATCTACCAACATTTAATAAATATTATACCTTGTATAAGCCACGGAGGGATTAAAACACAAGTTTCTCTTTTGCTACCACATAGTTGGGGCTTTAAACATTTGGTACAAAATCCTAACTGCTATCACAGAGTTCTTATTTTCCTCTCTGAAACACTCAGTATACCTCCAACATGTTAATCCTCTTAAACTGCTACTGGTTTCCTCACATTCTTAAAAACTGCTGAGGTCTTCCAACTGCTCAACAAATCCCAATGCTTTAACTTGGTACTAAATAATCTGGTCTACACATACTTTTCCTGCTGTATACTCCTGTACTTAAGACTTTTTTGAATACTGATAAACTGAGCTGCCAGCTATTCTCCAAATGCATTTTAAGTCTCATTTCTACATCTGAGATGGATCCTTCTTCCATGTTCATGTAACTTGACCAACCTAGAATCCCTCTGTGCTCAGTTCAAATGCCACATTCTTCCAAAAGGCTGCCTTGCCTGTCAAAACTGACAATTTCTTACCATTCAGAATTAGAGTAACATATTGGCATTCAGCACAGTTTGCATTACAATTATTTAAATTCACAGTCTAAAATCTTTACCCTGGCATTGTGTATGACCTTTCATTCAACAAACTGGCAATAACTGGGGTGACCATGAACATACTGCCAACACTCCAATACTTCTAAGAGTGGAAGAAAGGTCTTCTGGTAATTATGCTGGGATGGAGATAGTAAACTAAGACTGTCTCAGTCCCCTAAGCATGGTCACACTAGCAAAGCGATACATCCGACCTACCTTGTCAGTAAGTCTAACCACAATACTGACTTAAAAGACTGAATTTAAAAGTAAGAGAAAATAAATGAAAAGAGAGAATGTAAATCATTTACCTTGGAAACTTTAAACTTGCTAAAATGGTATCGATTTTAAAAGTAAAATCTTGCATATTAGTCCTGATTTTCGTGGTAACTAGTTATTTTTAAAGTAAGTCACTTAACTGAGTCCCCAGCTGAGCTAAACTGTATTTAGATCTCTACTCTAGACTATGACTTCATATTATCTCTAATATCCTATACAGTAGCCCAGATGACCATAAATCTCTATTTACCGAACATATATACTCAATAAAACACTTGGTTTAACAAAAGCAAGTATTTTTAATATTTTAGTAAACTATGCTTATGCATCTTCAAATCTGCTTGGCATGGTTCATTTTTCAGGAAAAATGATGTGATAATAACCAACATTTGGAGAAATCACCAAATACACTTTACCTACAGCATTTTGCTTTAAGAAATAAAAACACAAAAGTTTAAAACTACCTTGAACCAAGTACAAATCATGAGGTATAGATTCAAATGTTTAAACTTTAATTTGTAACAGATTTTTAAGTTTTGCTTTCCAAAAATTTACCATACATTGTCTTTTACTTCCAAATTTAAACTTTCCAATCTCATGCGTTAGTTGTAACCATTAGCAGGTTGTTGTGTAGGTCTGTAGATCTTTATTAACATATAAGCATATATACTCTATTTCTTTTCTTCTCATCTTTTTAATAAAATAAGACTACACATACTGTTCTGCAACTTGATTAACAATACAACTGAAAATGTTCTAAAAGTAGATCTCATTCTTAAGTGCTATCTAGTATTCCATTGTATTAATGTATTTAATTAATCCCTTTAATTGGCTGTATCAATTAGGTTGTTTGCAGGTTTATGATAACCTAACATACAAAATTTTAAAGACTTGGTGAGCATCTCTGCAACACAAATGATAATGAATAGGACTGTTTGATGAAAGGGTACAGGAATCTTAAGTTATCCTTAAATGTCATTAAAAAAACACTACTATTGATAACTTAGAAATACGTCTCCTTAAGTCTTGGTGAGCATGGAGTCAAAAAAAGATAAACCTGTAAGTACTAATATGTCCATAAAATACTGGTTAATGTAAAGTCACAGAAGTATATCGCTTCAGCCAATAAAAGTTTATACATAAATGTGTGTGTATGTGTATGTGTAATTGTACATGTATGTGTACATGCCAAACACACACAGGCTGCTTCTAGTACTTCAGGTTTCAACATAGTATCACTATTTCAGGTTCTACTTAAAATAAACCCCACTCTCTCCATTAATTCTTTAACTGAGAGCATTCTTTTTATTTCCTTCAAGTAAATTTAAAACCTGCAATTATTTTATTTACTCATTTTACTTGTATATTGTCTCTAATAAAAGAATGTAAACTCTATGACGGCAGAGAACCACATCTGCTTGTTTGACTATTACAACCCAACACTTAGCAAAATGAACGCATGATTTTACATAAAATATAGAATTTCCTCAACATATATTTCATGAATGAATAAACAGTGTTTTTTTAACAAGTGTAACTAGAAAATAAGACCAAAGAAGAGTTAAAAAGTTAATTTACTTTTGTATCAATCAATCATACATTCTTATTTTTGACAATGAACATGTGGTATATTTTAAAATATTTTAGTGCTAGTTTAGTTTTAATCAGACTGTTTCAGACACTTTTCCATCTGGTCTTAAAACATTATTTTCTTATTTTGCAAAATGAAGTGACCTGAATGGATTTCTGTTGTCTACTTTAAAAAAATTTTAGAACTTTGCTTCATGAAGTTAACATTTTATTTTCATTTTCACTTACTTTAATGCTGACTAGTGAATTCCCATGGGTGTTTTTGCCTTTGTGTTTTTCCAAACTACTATTACCTTCAGATTACAATTTACAAATGTTGTATATATATTATTTGCCCCTCTGAGGTGTGTTGTATATAGATTATTGTTTATACTTACAGATAAGGAAACAAATGTTTAGGTTAATGAACACCACAGAGAATAGGAAACAAATTCAATACTTCAGATTTGTAGCATAAGGCTTGCTACACACATTATAGCAGGTAACATAAAATTATTAACTGTAAGCGCTTCAATCTGTCAATACCTTAGCTAGAAAAGGTCTAATATACCATATACTGACTACATATGTTTCTAAAACCACCTGCATTTAACAGAGTACTTGGAGTGATAAGGAATCTAAAAGATCATTTAATTCCTCCCATTTCATTAAAAAAAAAATCACAGAATTTTAGTCCCTGATTCATTCACTCAGTAATCACTCTTGTCTGCTTAACAACAGACAAGATCTAGAACTCAAGCATTAACGTAAGATTCATTTTCAACTTCAGGAAATTCCTAGGCACAGAATTATAGGTTAAGAAGTTATAGGGCCAGGGATTTAGCTCAGTGGCACAAACGCTTGTCTGGCAAGTGCAAGGTCATGAGTTTGATAAAAAAAGAAGTTATATTGCAACAGTTACGTTGAGTAAAAATTTTCCAAAAGTTATAATTACTGCCATTAAAAAAGGAAAAGTACTGATCAGAATTTACCAATGCCAACTACTGAATATTCTAGCGCTTCAAATTTAAAATATTCCACTAATGACTACAAATTTCCTGCTACTCAGCCAATTTTTAAACATGCCAGGCCATGAGTCACTGATTCCAAAACTTCTATTATTCAATACTAACCTCAGTCACTATATGGAATTTTGGACAAATGTTTCTGTCAAACAAACAAAAAAAAAAGTTATGTTTAATAGGCATCCTTATCTACCATGGCCACAATACTAGAAGTCATCAAATGGGTTGGTAAAGCGTAAATTTCCTTTACTAAAAACAAGTTCACGTTACTCCCTTTTCATCAACCTTCCTTCCTGCACTGGATCTAAAATATTGCCCCTTATCAGACAGTATGGAAGGACAGACAAGAAAAAAAGCCTATTTCTGTGTATTCATATTCCAGTCTTATGACAATTTTGGAATCTATTTTTAAATTTAAATGCCCATGAAGAAAGACCAATAAAGTTAGTGAATAAAAGCACAGATATTTCCCCCTAATTTTTATTACTCTTAACATACCTGCAATAGTTCAAATGATAACACTTTTTTGAAAGTATCATTCAATCGAGGCCAGCTTGGGCTACAACGCGAGCACAAGGCCGGCCTGAGCTACATGGTGCGTTCCTGCGTTGAAAAACTAGGGCTGGGAGTTTGGCTCAGTGGCTTAAGCGCCTGTCTGGTAGGCGTGAAGTTGTGAGTTCGATCCCCAGTGCCAGGGGAAAAAAAAAAAAAAGGAAGGAAGAAAGAAAGTATCATTCAGAAGACATTTACAAAGACAATATTAATTTGAAATGGCAGTAAGTAACGATAAGTGTTTATGTTCAACTGAATATTTTAAGGGGCACAAGATCCAAAATCAAGAGTTGTAGTTAATAATAAAATTCATAAAAAGTTAAACATTGATAGTTGTATTCTAAATATTTTCATTAAGAAAGTATATTTCAAACAAAACTCGCTTGGTGTGGTGGCACATGCCTATAATCCCAGTACTTGGGAGGCTAAAGGAAGAGGATCACCATGAGCTGAAAGCTAACCTGGGCTACACAGTGAGTCCAGGCTAGCCTAAACTATGTAGCAAGACCCTGTGTCTCAAAAAACAAAACAAAACAAAACAACAAAACTCAATGTCTACTTCCCAGTTTGGCTAGAGATTGTTTTCTGGTGATGTGGAGCAAATGTTTTATATGTTTTGAACTATACCTATGAAATCTCATTTAGTGATTCAGCAGGCTGATGGCCAGTATACATAGCCACACATTAGGTGGGAAATCAGAAAACGGTCCCTACAGAGTATGGCTTTATGTCAAAGACACTCAAATACTCTAAATATTTTAAAAGAAGACACATACTGCACATGAAGATAAGCCCCATCACAACAGATTTCTTTCCTCTTTCAATTATCTCCTCCGTGTTTCTAGCAGGTGTCTCTTGCAGAGGTGAGTCACAAAGGTGTGCTAATACCATATCTGCAGGTGCCAGTTCTCCTTGGAGTCAGGGACCACATTTCTCTTACTTATTAAGATACCATACCTGATTTTCTTCTTTTATCCTCATATTCTTTTCCCTCCTGCCTGTCTTTTGTCTTTTTCCTCCCTGTATCCTGCCTTTTTTCATTCAAAAGGGTATAAATAAAACACTGACCAAAAATAAGAGAATCACAAACTATCAGACCTGAAAAACATGTGCCTAATAGTCCAGAGGTCGGCAAACTTACTGTAAAAGGATAGAGAGTATGTATTTTAGTTTTATAGGAAAGCCCTTCTCTTTATCTAAATTACTCACCTCTGTCATTATTGTGTGAAAATGATCATACAATATATAGACAATCTCTGAACAAATGTGTTAGCCTGTGTTCTAATAAAACTCTGTTTACAAAAACAGGAAGTGGGCTGGATATGGTTGGTGGACAATGGCTTACCAATTTCAATCCAGTCCATTCTCTATTGAATATGCCTACAATGATGTTCTCCAAATTGCCCTTCTAAATGCTAATAGATTACTAAGAAACAAACAAGGACATACCGCTGTCAAAGAGATGTGGGAAATGCTCTCTCTCTACACACACACAAATAGTCCATCCTTTGAAATTCAGACAACTGAGATAGCTAACTAATGTTAATGTTTTGGTATGAGAATGCCTAAGAGTGTGTGTGTGTGTGTGTGTGTGTGTTAAAAAAAATTAAATTCAGATTATTTGGTATACATAGCTTTGTATCTTACTTTTCTATCTGAAATTACATGCTGAGATTTTCCTCATCCCATTAAAAAGTGTTCAAAGGCATAGTTTTTAAAGACCAAATAACTTCTCCATCATAAGTTTCTACTATAATTATTTCAGTGACTTCCTCTATTTTTATTTTTTCATTTTTTCCTTATTTTATTTTGAAGAGAACAAAGCCAAACAAAATGAAACAGAATAAAGCCAATCAAAACAAAACAATGACAACGATACAGGACTTCAAAATAAGATAACAGAAAATCACCCATGGCTACCATAATGCCTCATGTTATCTTCAAAATAGATGTCCACACCATAAGACATAATAAAATCAAACAAAACAGAATAAAGCCAATCAAAACAAAACAATGAAAGTGATACAGTACTTCAAAACAAAATAGGAAGTCAATAGTGGCTACCATAATATAACTTGTCATCTTCAAAATAGCTACCCATACCATCAAACTTCCTCTATTTTTAGATATAATTCATTTCTATTCTTTTCTCATCCCAGTGTCTTATTAAAATTACTAATGCTGATAGTAAATCATTTTTGTCCAAATCTCTGATTCTTTTCTTATGAAAGGCTTATAAAAGAAGAGTTGATTCAGTCATTTTTAGACGTAATTATGAAAACAGTTTTAGTAAATGACATGACAATTTACATTCTAGGGCCAGGGATTTAGCTCAGTGGCATAAGCACCTGCCTGGCAAGTACAAAGTTGTGAGTTCAATCCCCAGGACCAAAAAAAAAAAAAAAAAAAAAAAAAAAAAAAAAAAAAAAAAAAAAAAAAAAAAAAAAAAAAAAAAAAAAAAAAAAAAAAAAAAAAAAAAAAAAAAATTTACATTCTAAGAGTGAAAGAAAGATAGGAACCTAATCCCACTTTAGCTGGCCATTAAAGAAATAATGTTCATTTTTAAAAAATGTAAAGTCCTAACCAGGCATGGTGGAACATACTTGTAATTACAGCACTCTGGAAGGCTGAGGCAGGAAGAATGACAAATTTGAGCCTAGCCTGGGCAACTCAGCATGACCCTATCTCAAAACAAAAAATGAAAAAGGGCCAGGGATACATCTCAATGTGAAAACCCTGGGTTTAATCCCTAGTATCACAAAAATAAACAAATATTTAAAAAATTAAAATAATCTTTATTACTAGACAAATATGACATCTTACTTAATTTATATCTTTATGAGGTGGATTACTTGTTACATGTATAAAGAGTCTATCTTTGCTGTACTGTGAATTCTATGCTTATGTTAGTCATTTCATCATTGTCACTCACTGGTATCCTTGTTACATTTAGAATAATTTCTATGATAGAACAATTCTTGCAACATTCTTCCCTAGCTTATCTCCTCTTTAACTTGGTTATGGTATTTTTAATGTACAAGTTTTCATTTTTATACCATAAAATAAAATTTTCCTCAGCATTTTCTATTTAATGTAAGTAGATGGTGAGACTCTTCTATCCTCTTTTAATGAATTCACTTTTAACTCTCTCCTGTATTTTATTTTTATGTTATGCAGTAAAAATACAATTCTTTCCAGATCAACAACTAACTGTTCATGTATTAGGTAGTGTATAATCATTTCAATCAGTATTAATTTAGGAATTCATTTAGTCATATACTCACAAATTGTGAAGCATAAACTTCTTTTTCTAGCTATGTGAATATACAAAATATAAAGAAAACAAATTAGTATGACAGAACAAGTTCTATTAAAAATAATTTAAATGACTGCAGTTGATTCTTGACCTTGCAGTGATCCTCCTGCCTCACCCTCCTGAGTGCTGGGGTGACAGGTGTGCACCACCACACCTGGCTACAGCATTTCTTTACAATATACAGGATTGACAGTAATATCCTCCCTTTCATTCCTAAAATGGTAATTTGTGTTTTTCTAATATTTTCTTGACTAGTCTAGCTAAATGTATTTAATTGATATTTTCATAAAAGTGGCTTTTGGTTTTATTTATGCTGTTTTCTCTTTCTTTTTCTTTTCTTCTTTCACAATTTCATTATTTCCATCCTTTATCATTTCCTTCTTCTATCTGTTTTAGATTTGCTTTTGTTCTTTTTTATCCCCCATTGCTGGGGATTGAACCTAGGGCTTTTGTACTGTGCTACATCCTCAGTGGTTTTTTAAAATTTTGAGACAAAGTCTTTTTAAAGTGTTGCTGTAAGCTGGGCGTGGTGGCGCATGCCTTTAATCCCAGCACTCAGGAGGCTGAGGCAGGAGGATCCTTGCAAGTTCGAGACCAGTCTGGGCTACAAAGTGAGTTCAACACCAGCCTGAACTGCATAGTGGGACTCTGTCTCAAAAACTAGGGCTGGGGATTTAGCTCAGTGGCCTAAGTGCCTGCCCGGCAGGTGTGAGGTTGTGAGTTCAATTCCCAGTACCAACAAACAAACAAACAAAAATGTTGCTTCATTATCTTCTGATTTGTGTTATTTAAGATAAAAATTCTACTGTATGTAAAGTGTCCTCTTTTTTTCCCTTTTTTAAAATAAATATTTCTTGTTGCTTTCAAGTCTTTCTCACGCTTGGCTTCCAACAGTCTGACTATGGTGTATATTTTCACTTATTATCAGTATTACTACTTTGATACTTAGTCTTCTCAGTTGTTTGAGCTGATTTTTAGGCTTATAGTTTGAACTCATTCATTTTTAAAATTGTCAGTCATTACTTGCTCATGTATTTGTTTTACCCTGTTCTTGTTATTTTACTTATGAGACTCTAATTTAGTTATATTAGACCACCTGTCTGACTGTGTTCCATTTTAGATGCTGCTTGATGAGTAACATTTTACTTTATGGATGTACCAAAGTTTATCCACTCATATATTGAAAGACATCTTGCTTGCTCCAAGTTTGGATCAGAAATAAAGCTGTTATAAATGTGTATGCAGGTATTATACAGACATAACTTTTCAACTCATTTGCATAAGTACTAAGGAATATGACAGATTGATCATCTTAAGGTACTGTTTGGAGCTCTTGGTTTTGACCCATCTTACAATCTTTAGGAATATATTAACAAGTAATTTTTAAAAGATACATAAAAATGGCATGTGGATAGTGTATTTTCTAAGGATATGTATTTAATACCTTTCTATATAGAAGTCACATAAGCTGAATTTGATTCTGTTGATTGCTTTTTCTCTCAACCATGAGTGGGCCTTTTTTCCTTTGCTTTGTTGAGGCTACTAATTTTGAGTGACTAATGAGCAGCAGTATTATTAACACATGGACACTGTAAGGCCTATTTTCCTGTCCAACTATTAGTGTGGAGGAAGAGCCACTCTAATCAGGAATTGATATAGTTACTTGATGCATACCATAGGTTTCAAATTTCTCTACTGGTGGACTCTTCTTGTTCTGTGCATAGAAGTCTCTTGTTTTGTTTCTGCTTTCCTGTCAGTGTTCAACCATTACCACATGGCGGACTTTCTACCATGCTCTGGACTTTCTCAAAGCAGAACAAATTTGTAAACTGCTGCTAGGATCAAAGCTGGGGCAGATACTACTCTCAGCTGTCCTGGTTCAACCTGTCTTAGGCAGGCCTGTACTTGTTCTTCCCACGGCAGCCAAAATCTGCTTTGTATTTTCTGTTGATCTTGGGTGGGAGTTTCTAGCTTCTCCCTAAGTAGTAAATGACCACCTTGTGATAATGGTACAGGATTCTAGAGTCTAAAATGATGCTCTGTACCCTTTTGTCTTCCAAACTTGCCCCAGCCACAATGAGTTTTCCCTTGTATTCTGTATACAGAGGGTCTCTCTGACAGAAGCAGAGGAATTTGTCTTCTAATCTCCCTGTAGAAACTTATGAAGTGAGATTTTTCTTCTCTTTTTTCACTGATGTGAAACTAAGAAAGATCTGAGTACATGCAAGGAGCTTTGTTCCTATCTTCCAGTAGGACAGAATGCCACATTCATCTCTAAACCAGAGAGATAGATCTTCTAACTTTCTGCTGTGCCCTCCCTCAATTCGGAGTAAACTGAGAAGTCAGAAAGAAAAGGCTTTACAAGTAAGTATGAACTTCCTTTGAGATAGCAGATGTTACAAACTAGGTCATACTTGGGCCTTTAACGATTACTTAAAAATTTAGGGGTTTTCTTCCTGCCCACATTTATGGTAGCCATCTCTTTCCCTGGTGTTATATTAAATGTGAAACAATTCACATGACTCATTCCTTGGGATTTGAGGTAGGGGGCTGCCCCTTTTGGAATTTACATGACTTAGCTACTATGCAAGCTCAATTCTCTGAGGACTCAAGAGAAGTTATGATTTTCTACCAAGTTTTCTCTTACACTGAGAGGCGGATGTTCTCTGCTCACTCTGCACCCTGAGTAGAAGCAGAAATCCCCTTCTGCTTCAATTCACCTTCCTCTTCTATGTAAAGGCATAACCATTCTTCCAGCGACTGAAATAAAACCTGGGAGGTATATCTCACTTCGCTACAACAATGTTTAATATATAACTAGGTGAAAAAGTCTGACTCAAATAAATCATTACTAATCTCTTTATTAGGATTCTTTGCCCATTTCTCCAATACGTGTACTAATTATATAACAATAATCCCATAACAACATTCAAAACAGCCTGAACTCTGCCTTTCGCTAGTTAAACGTGAATTTACCATCAGACTGTCTTACTATAGCACAGCTTTGACCTCTGAGAGTCATCCATGTCCATTATCAATGTAATCCTATCCTGCTACCTTCCTTCAGGAAATATACCCCTTTCTTTTTCCATACTGATTCAGATGCTTCTTCCATCGGAAATATACTCTTTTTACATACTGATCCAGATCCTCTTTTTGATCAATACTTGGAAATCCTACTGCTCACGGTCTATTACAAAGGGCACATTTTATATAAAAAAATTCCCTGATCACACAGATTCAATCTCTCTCTTCTGCAGTACATGTGGCTTTATCTGCAGCACAAAAATAACCCTTACCTATCCTAGTACAGTGGCACAGATCTGTAATCCCAGCATTCTGGGAGACTAAGGCAGAAAGATTCCAAGTTCAAGCCCAGCCTGGGCAACTCAGTGACTTAGCAAGACCCTGTATCAAAATGAAAAATAAAAAGGGGCTGGGAATGTAACTCTATAAGAAGACCCTGAATTTAATCCCCAGTACTGAAAAACAAAAAACAAAAACCAAAAAACCCAAATACCACATCTGTATTAAAGTTATATAAATCTCTCATATCCTTTACAATATAAAACCTAGAAAGGCAGAGATCAAATCTTATAAATTATTATGCTCCATCTTTTAGCTTTTCCATATAAATAATTACCTTGTACATTAAAATAAAACAGCAAAAGAGAGGCATGGTGGTTCATGCCTGCAGTTCTAGCACTTGGGAGGCAGAGTTGTGGGTAACACATGAACCTGGAGATTCAAGATCAGCCTGGATAACATAGTGAGATCCTGTGTCACAAACAAACAAACAAACAAACAAGCAAGCAAAATAGAAAACAAAATCAATAACATGATACTTCCCTTTTTATAACTTCTGTATATTTTAAGAATCCTCAATAAAGGTCACTAAAAAATTCACCAGCCTATAAAATGCTGTTCTAAAAAGGAGAGAAGCACACAAACTATGACTAATTTTTATATTATCCAAGCATTTTCAGAGAAAAGCCCAATTAATACGAATTTATTGATTGTTCTTTCAGAGTTAGATTCATAATGATAATCCTGAACACAAAACATACTGAAATCCCTTTGCTAGCTCCACGTAAAGATACCCCAAGATATCCACAAAGTTTACTGAGGAAAAGTCATTGCCATTAGTGTAAACAAAACAAAACAACAAAATCAAAACCAAACCAAACCAAACCAAAACACAAAAAAAGCCCATCTACAGCCTACACTAGTTTTTTACTTGGTAACTGTATTCACGCATTTTGCCAAGATGGGAAAGTGACATGCTTCTATTAACTCTAAAATAATTTTCAGTGAATAGCAGCATAATCACAGACAAGTATGGGCAGAAAAAAGCAGTTCTAATATTTTATAACTTCTAACAGTACTCAAATATATTTTCAAAAATAGCATATAAAAACCTTATATGTTATTCTAGTGAAAAGCCAAAGTAGGAGCCATCTTTGTCAACAAGCACACTTGGCCAAGTGATAGATGTCAGAGAAATTCTTCTGGGAACCACACTGGCACCTGACCATAACTGACTTGTATAAAAGATCAGCTGTCTAAAGTGGCATTTTTTTCATGCATTCTTGAAAAATGCTTTAGTTGCTAAAATAAATTTTAAAAAAGCAAACAATACAGCTAATGGTTACCTTTATTGATTTAACAAAGAACTATTAACTGTTACCTAACAATTCGATTTTTAGTAATCATAAAAATATTCACTGGGGATATAGCTCAGCAGCACAGCACCTGTCTGGCAAGTACGAGGTTGTGAGTTCAATTCCCGGTACTAAAAAAAAAAAAAAAAAAAAAAAAAAAAAGTTCGATACAGCATTGTCAGCTTTTTTACAGGGAAGCCCAATTAGTATTAATTTAGGGACCATTTCAATATTTTTGGAATCGATTTTTTTCTTTTTTTTTCCTTTGGAGTTAGATTTATAATGATAAACCTGAACACAGACCTACTGGAGGGAGGCACTGAGGGTGGAACCCAGGGTCTGTACCAAGCTATATCCCCAACCCTTTTTAAAAATTCTGATACAGGATCTTGCTAAGTCACTAAATTGCCTGGGTTCGGCTTGAACCTGTGATGTTCTTACCTTGGCCTCCCAGTATTGTTCTTAACAGTAAAAAAAGAGACAATTTAAACGTTACTCAATAGAGAATCAGTTACATAGAACAAAACATAGTTTTTATATGTGTATATATATTATTCAGCAATGAACAATAAATCAGCATTGTTGATACAAACATTGCGATAAATTGCAAATGTGTATTTGTTGACATGGGAAAAGATCCACAGTGTATTGTTGGAAAAAAGTGAAAGGTTATAAAATTATGAACTTATACCTATGTGTGTTCCTAAGCAGTATCCCTAGGTGGCAGTATTTGGTATAAGCTCCAGTTACCAATTTATTGCCTTTCAGCTTCTAATTCAGATTTCATTGCCTGCTTTACAAAAATGGAGCTGCGTCCTTTCCTTTGCCAGCTGGCACATGTGTTAGTATCAGCAGTACAGGGCACTAGAGATACACTGAAAAAGGGGTTTCCTTCCTGGTTCCAGTGCCCTGCCTCGGTTAGCTTCTACAAGTAGTTTTCCCCAACACCCAAACCTCAGGTAGCTTTGTAGCCACAGCTCTATGAAAGTTTTCCTTAGATCCCAGAGAGTGAATTTTGACCAAGTTTCACAGCAAAGCACCACATTTGCTTCTCTGCCATCTAGTACAGAACAGCCACAGTCTCTCCAACAATGTCTAGATCTCAGCCCCAGGAAGGGCCTTCCCTGAGCACTCTTGTCTCAGACCTAGGGCTCCAGGTATGTGCCAAGTTTACAATTTTTAGGGTTCTCTTTACTTCTTGCTAGCCAACTTCTACCCCAATGCAATTATTATATAATTATCATAACTAATAATTCCTTAAATTTTTCTTGTTGAAATAACAATGGTTTCTCTTGATTTGACTCTGATTGATACATGGGGAAATTCTTTTCAGGGTTGTCTGAATTTTTTATAATACACATGGGGACTTCTGGGTGATAGAAAAGACAAGTTAATTTTATTTTGAAAAACTAAAATAATTCAATGCAAAACAGGTATTATAATTTTTTTATAGGGCAGAAATACAATTGTGAGATTAAAGTGAATTCTGAAAACTACTCATTTGTGTTAAGACTATAATTATTCAGTTTTTCTTAATGCAAATTACTTTTCATCATTATCTGAAATTGTATTCCCAGATAATTTTAAGGGATGGAAATAATTTAGAGTGCTATTCTTTTTCTCTCAGTCATACTGTATCTTGGCCTTTACAAACAGACTAACAATCACAGGAACCCTGGAGTACAGTTCCTCCATCATAGAGTAGCCTTCTTTGTCTGACCGCTTGGCCCCTCTTACCATGTTCAAGGATTATCAGCTGGGCTCCAGCTTGTGCATTTCCAACATCATTCTCAGCAATGCATTGATAGAACCCTTCATCTGATTTCACCAGACCCAAAACTTGAAGGTTATGTTCCTTCTAAGGAAGAAAAATATAAGTAAAATTTTATAATTTAATTAATAAATGTTAAGTTCAAAATCTCGAGGATATGTTCTTTTTGGGAAGGAAAAACAAGTAAAATTTTAAGACTCAATGACTAATTACCTACTTATATACCGACTAACAATTTTATATTAAAGCACTGGCAAGCTATAGACTTAACTGACTGGAATAGTACATACCATCACAAAGAACAAAGAGTTTAACAAGCAAGAAAAGTCATACCTTCACCTTCGCTTGCAAAGTCATTTACACCTTTGCTTGGAAAAATATCTGGCAAGCAATAGCTAGTTTAAGGCATTATTTTCTTAAGATTATCTGTAATATCAATAATTCTAATAGATTAAACTACAATAATTTAACTGACATTATAAATATATGTTTCCTAAAGCATAAAGCACTGTATGAATGTCAACTATTGTTACTGGTTTATATTTTTAAAATACTATGGGAACACGATAAAGTAAAAATGCTAAGGTAACCATAACAGGTTGCTTTATAATTGAATACATACGGATTACTTTCTGTAACATGAGAATACATACT
This sequence comes from Dasyprocta punctata, assembly GCA_004363535.1. Lineage (NCBI taxonomy): Eukaryota > Metazoa > Chordata > Mammalia > Rodentia > Dasyproctidae > Dasyprocta > Dasyprocta punctata. The sequence continues at coordinate 109,945 of RJWM01002368.1, read as the reverse complement.
TCAAAAACAAAGAATACACTTCTACTAAAGATGAATTACTTCTATGACACATTTATAATGAGATATTAAATCTGAAGTGATCGTAATTACTTGTTAATATTAAGGTATGTTATTAATATTTATCACTAAAACTTAGATACTAATTCTATTACTAGAATTGGGAGAAGTTGAGACAGGGTCTCACTGCATACTTCAGACTGGTCTTCAACTCACTACACAGCCAAGGCTGGCCTCAAATTCACAGTGATCCTTCTGCCTTAGCCTCCCAAGTGCTGGGAGCACAGATGTGCACCACCACATCCATCTCTAATAGAGTGTTAGATAATGATGACACTAAGACAATATCTACTAAGCATTTAATCTATGTAAAGTGAAAAGACAATTATGGCTGAGAATTCTCTTCTTTGGTTTTTTGAGACGGGGTCTCTAAATTTTTCCAAGCTGGCCTTAAACTAACTCATGGCAATTCTCCTGCATCAGCCTTCTGATGCTGGGATTACATTTGGGAGGCGTGCACCATCATTCCCAACTGGAGATTTCTTAAATACATAACATTTTTTCATACACTTACTTAAAAAAATTTTTTAACAGACATAAATACACAAGCTTTTTCATATTGATATGGTACCATGTAATGATGCATTTACTTCTTTAAAGAATCTTTACCTTTTGTCACAACAATTGTCTCACATTGGATGATCCTTACTTTAAAGGGTTTGGGAATCAGCATATGTTTTTTGATAACATTTTATAAGGTTTGTTGTATAATTAATTAATAGATTTTTCAAAAGGATCATCTTTTCACACTTCATGGGACAGATGTCTGCTCTTTGAAAAAAGAGCTATGAAGACAAGTGGAAACACACACACGCACACATACACACGAACTCTCGTATACACCAATTATTTCCCAGAAAATGGAGAAAGCTGTGTTTAGAAGTACCAGACTGCTAACTTTTAAGTTTAGTTTAACCACTTATTTGCCATGTGATCTCAAGCTACAAAAATACTTTGGGCTCAGCTTTCTTATCAGCCAACGAGAAAAGTATATTCTTTGTGACCTTTTCTGTAAATTTCTATTTTTATTCATTTGTAGAATATAAAGTAGCATATACAAGAAATGATGCTTTGGGGTAACATTTAAAAACATTCAAAGATTCAGAAATAAAATACTTCTTTGAAAAATACTTACTACAATCTTAAAGTAATCACTTGGGATAACCATATCCCCATTCTTGACCCACTTCACAGTTGGAGTTGGCTTCCCAGTTACTTCACATTCAAATATAATATCCATTGATTCCTGAGCATATATATTAGCGGGTTGTTTCAGGAATTCAGGCTGGGCTTTAAAATAGAAAGAAAACTAAAATATTAATGAAAAGAAAATAGCTAACCATTCATATTTTAACTAATTAAGATATTAACAAAAATCAAAAGGTAGCTATTCGTATTTCAACCATTACATGATTTTTACTGATTATTTAAGTGCTTACATATTTTTACAAAAGCGCACAACAAATATATGTTAAAAATATACAGTAGGAAACAATATCTTCCAAAGTTAATTTTTGGTATAACTAACTTTCTTCAGTTACTTATTGAGAAATATTTCCTAGGTTGACCATGTTGAAGAAGCATGAATTATTACAAGCTGTCTAAAAATGCCTATTAAAAAGTTTTCCTAAGACTTACACCATTTTGAAAAAGCCATAATTAATCTGGCTGTTAGTCTGTACATATGATAATTAATTAACTTTATAAGGACTTACAGGATAAATGAATCTGATGCTGGCCCAAAAAAAAGGAAGGGGGAGAAGGAGGGAAAAGAGGAAAAAAAAGAATTGACATGTGTTACATACATGTGTTACCAATTCCTCCACCATGGATACAATCATTATGTACTGCAAACACATACTAATAAAAATAAAAATTTAAAAAGACAAACAAAACAAACAAAAAGCCATAATTAAAATTTGAAGAGGTAAAAGGACTGATATAATCTTCCCTTTCAGTCAGAGGTAAAAGGACTGATATAATCTTCCCTTTCAGTCGGCTTGATGAATAGCAACACAAGAAAATGTCATATTCCAGGCATTAAATACTCGCACAACCCACTCCTATTAGTAACATTATTTATCATATGAAATGGTTTTAAAGTGACAGGACCTTTGGGGAAAAGGTAAAACGTATTTGAAAAACTCTGAACACTTCAATCTCTCCCTTTCCTTTTGTCCCCAAAATGTAAATAACTAATTTACAAATAATAGATTCAAAATAGTTTTCCTTATAAAGGTTGAAATAATCATCTAGCCCAACTTCATATTTAACATAATTTCCTTTATTATATCCTTGTCAAAGGATCCCTACTTGAAAATTTCAGATGACAAGGAACCCCCTATCTCACAAATTGGCCAGCTCCTCTGTGGGTTAGTTCCACTGGAAACAAAGAGGACAGTAGAAGCAGCTGTATTTATGAGTGAGCTAAAATGTGCCCCTTCTGCTGGAATTTTGATGGAGATTCTGCTAAATTTGTAGCACCTTAACATCTCAACAATATGGAGTCTTCTTTTCCATCAACAGTTTATCTTTCCAATTATAGAGAACTTTGATTTCTTTCATCAGTGTTCTATAGATTTCAAATAACAAACCTTATTTATAATTTCCTAGGCATATCTGTAAGAAATCTGGTGCTATTTTAGGTGGTACTTCATTTTGCTAGGACTAGAGACTGAATCGGAAGCCTTACATATGCTAGGCAAGCTCTCTACCACTGAGCTGTAGCTCAAGCCCTAAAAAAAAAATTCTAATTTTTCATTGTTCAGTCACAACAGCACCCCAGTGGGTGGCTTTCTACCTCTCTCCAACAGGGTCTGAGAGAATTTGGACTCTCTCCCTCAACACTTATTTTCAGTTTTCTCTTTGTCTTTACTTACAGTACTTACTATCATACCAAAGTTGTAAATTTTTATCTGGTAAAATTTACAGCTCCTTTCCATCTTGGCATCTGCATTTCATTACTCTTATACTCCAAAGGCCTCCCTGTTGCTGCACTATATTCATTCAATATTCCCTCACATTCTCTTGCAGTATTCCTATGAAACAATCTAGATTTATTGAAGTAACTATTCAGCTTTATGTTTTTCTAAATGGCAAGTTCAGCAGTTCCAATAAGAGTAACTGAACCAAGTTTTAACAATCAAAATCCTTAGTAGGTTTGTGAGGTTTGTTTCTTGTTAATTTTTTGCCCCCATGTATCAGTCTATTCTCAGACTACAGCCACAAAATTAAAGCTATACACTATGTTTCCTTATTTGCTAGAACAAGTACTCTTTGTTTATTCTTTTATTTCCTCAAAATTGTTCTAACATGTTTACATAAGGTCCGCATTCCCCAGATAAATTAGACTCAGGTTAAATTTCACTGTCCCTTCTCAAAGAACACACATAAACAAGAATAACTTGGAGTTTTTATTTGGTGAAAAAACTTTACATGTGGGGAAAACAAATATTTGTAATCCTGACTTTTCCTATTTAATAATTGAAGTTTATTTTTGTGACAGAAAATTTTATAGGTGCCTATTAATTTGGATTAAGCTCCTGTACTAGGTACCAATAATCAAACCAAAATGGAGTCACTAGTGCTAAAGTTCCACATAATCAAACTGAAACATGTATCTCACATTCTGAGAAACTTGGATAGATAATAGCCAAATCCCCAAACACATCAATTTTAGCCTAAACATGAAGGGAGCTTCTTTTTCCTTGAATCCTTTTAAGGAGGGTAACCTGAAGTAACTTGATGTTAACTGAGGTAGGGCAGAAGAAATAAGACAGGTAGAAAAGAGACAGACAATACTGTAATTTAAAAATTATACTTTAAAAATTGCAGCTTCAGGACACAAAGTTACCCAAGATTACATTTGGTTTCCCCACTCCAGGTTACTCATTTCTAGATCCCTAATTCTTAAAAATACAATAGATTGAGTCCGTGCCTTTCTCCAGTAAAATGGATCTCTCACCTTTAGGACAGACCACGGCCTCTCATCTGTAAATGGACACTGTGCTCTCTATAGAATCATAAATTTCACCCCCCGAAATACACAAACATACCCATTCCCAAGTGAAATAGAATGAGTGCCCTCATGGGAGAGGAGCTGGAGTATTCTCAGGCCCTAACCCACGACCTGTTATCCACTAAAGTGAACACAACTCTTTTTCCCTATCCTCCTTTGTGAACAAGTGTATGGAATGTGCCCTTCCCTTTATCTCCTACTCTTAATACAAAGACCAGGCACACTGAAGTGATGGTAGTGAGTAACCTGTACTAAAAGAAAATCTAAAACGGAAGGCCATACTCATAACCCAATGGCAAGTTACCCCACTGAGGCCTTAAAAGCTAGACTCTGTTAACAGAGTCAGTGTGACTGCCCTTAGACCTATGACCCTTCAGCTACTCAAGCTTAAGCTCCTTCCCTATTTTCTCTTCTTTTTCAATGAAAGCTTTTGCCTGTATTCATGCAATTTGCTTCAGTTTTAAATTCCATTATCATTAAAGGAAGTTGTCACACATGTCCTGTACCATAATAATAGTAACATCTTTACACACTGTGATTTTACAATTTCGTTTGTGTATCTGATGAATAATAATAACCAACATCTATGAGTACGTTCCACTCACTATCATTTAGTTACCATGGTAATCCTATTACTTAACTATTACATTATTTTCACTTTATAGACAAGGACACTAAATACTCAACACTGAATAACTCCGTAAGATCATGCAGCTTTGTCAATGACAGATCTGGAATTTGGACCTATATTCTTTCTTAAAACTTTATAAAAGACAATAAAATAAGTCCCCATGTAGTTGTTACATAACTTCAATAATTAATAATTTATGTGAATACTGATTAATCTCTATCCTAGTCCACCTCATTCCTTACTCCTACATTACACACAGACCACTTTCAAAATAAAACCCAGGTATTTGTTTATATCATTTTGTATATAAATATTTAAGTACCTCTATGAGACGTGAAATCCCAAATGGGCACAGAGGCATACACGTGTTATCCTAGGACTCTGGGAAGTTGAGGCAGGACAGTCACAAGTTTGAGCCCAACTTAGGCAATTTAGTGATTGAGAGCCTGACTCAAAACATGGCTGGAGGGGTATAACTAAGTGCAAAGGCCCTAGATTTAATTCCCAGTACCAAAATATAAACAATTTTTAAAAAGACAAGAAACCCAATTTCTAAAGACAGCTCTGATACCATCACCAGAGTATCTACAATAATTTCTTAGTATTACCAATTATCCAGTCAGTATTCACACTTCACTAATTGGCCTATGGGTTTTTTATTGAGCTTTTTCATTTGATAATCTGATAACTAAGATACAATGGAGTCTCAACTTTAAAAGAAAACTACTTTGTTGGCTTTGGATATACACTAAAAAGATTAAAAAAATAAACTTTGCTCAAATGCATTAATGACCTATGTTTTAAAAACTGATTTACTTTATTTGAATTGGGCAAACAGGGTGCTTCCCTAAACTGCTTTTGATTCATAGGTTCTTCCTTTATCTCATCTTTATTTTCAATTTGTTAAGAAGTCAAGTCATTTGTCCTGTAGTCAAACAGCTGTAGTCCGTCCTTGGCCAACTGCATTGCCATGCTAGTATTTAATATGTTTGTCCCGTTACAGGGAGACACCTTGAGTCAGCTCACTGTTTCACAGGCAGTTCCATGTGCTTCCATCAGGAAGTTTAAAAATGACTGTCTTTTTTGTGATGTTAACAGCCTCTAACAATCATTGTCCACTAGGAGATGCAAATTAGTAATATTTTTATTCTATTATTTCTTGTGTAAAGAGACATTCCCCAATTAATTATTCTATTTCTTCAATTCATTATTAAGATAACTTAATTACCTGGTTATCTTAAAGCATAGTTCTTATAGAATGGCAGGATAAATGCTGGGTTCCGTTTACAAACACACACACACTTTTTCCCCCATTTCTCTTTAGATTAAAAACAGTAACATACTAATTTCTTTTTCTACTTTCAAAGCCTGTTCTTTTTTACTGTTTCCAAGGAACTGACACGATGCTTAAACCCAGGACCGAGGCTCCCCATAAAGTAAATTAAGCAGTTTTGGAAAACACACAGCAAAATCCTCTTTTAAGAAAAATTGAATTAATATAATTCTAGCATGTACTTTTAGTAAATGGATTTTCAAAGAATACCAGAAAAAAATTATAAACAGTGTTCATTTACTTCTCCCTTTCATGAATTATAAAATAATGCTTTTAACATGTTCTCTGGATTTTAACTACTTGGTAGACAACATTCACACCAATTAAACACAATTTAAGAGCAGATGTTTGTCGTTGGGAAGCTAAATTGACAACCAAAGAGCAAATGAGTCAATTACCATAAGAAAATAAGTGTTGCAGTGGAAGCTTATGCATTTCCTTACCAAAAACATAATTAAGCTTCAAATTCTCTTTGACATATCCCTATCCCTTCTAATGCCATCACCATTACATGGGTAATTCTAATTGCTAAATGTACAAGTAGAATTTAACACTAAAACATTATATTTGCAAAATTCTTTTACTAAAAAAATCACTTAATTCCATCACTGTTATATGATGCTGGAAGTTACCACGTATTACAGAAAGAAATAATATAGGGCCAATACCAAAGTTTCAAGGTTACTTTACTATGCTATGATTTGGAAGATGATAGTTTTCATCTACATTAATTCTGAAATGTTGCAGGTTCTGTTGCTGGATTTTAAATTCTTAAGCACTGAAATTCTTATTAAGTTCTACAAAAAATAAAGCAATTTTTTCCATTCATGTCAAACTGCACACACGGTGATTTTAAATGTTTTTTTTTTTTTTTTGTAATTCATAAATTGTTATCTAGGTCCTAGATAACAATTTAAAAGATAAATAAATAAAAAACTAAGCATGTAAGAGGCTAACATATTTTCAGGGATTTTTTTGTTCAACAGTCTAGTCACAAGCCTGCTATAGGTACTGGTTCTATTCACAAGGCAAAAATACACTAGATCCCTCCAACATTTCTCAAGAAAGATTCTCAAATGCAATTAAGGTAAAGTGGTTCTCTTTAATCTCTAGGAGAAACATGTGACAATATAACTGTGAAACACACTTTGTCACTGAACTTTACATACAGTATTGTAATGACTGCCTATATAAGGAATATTTTTTTTAAAAATCTCTTTTGGAGAAATTCTAATGTGCATTACTATACTTTCTGCAGTGGAGGAAAAACCTTCAATGATTCAGTCAACAGGAATATAATTACACGAACTATAATACATCTTTTTTTCTGTTTTATTAGTACATGTAATTCATGTAGTGTACAATCATCCTGGGGAGTGATTACATGTACATATTACAGCTTAAAAAAAAAATCCCCTTGCCCTTCTTTCTCCTTCCCCCCTCCCAAAATTCCCTGATCACCTTTGTCACACTTGTTGATATTATTTGTTTTAGCACAAGTTATGGCTTATAATATTTACACTGATTTGGGTTATTAGGTTTCCTTTTTTTTTTTTTTTTGGTACCGGAGATCAAACTCATGGTCTCGTGCTTGCCAGGCAGGCATTGTGCCCATGGGTTAACAGGTTTCTATACTTGACCTATCATTATTCCTCTTACTTCCCCTTCCCCTCCCCCAATCCCTCTCCTTGTTCCCTTGGACCCTTTCCCCATTGGAGGAGATCTGTCCCCTTGTCCCTTTTTATCCATCTTTTATCCTTTTCTTTGTTTGCACTTTGCCTCACTCAAATAGAGGGATACTATACAGTATTCAAGTTTATTTCATTCAACATTACGTTTTCCAGATGCACACATTTTCCTACAAATGCTTCACATTTGTCCTTCTTTATAGCCAAGTAGTATTCTATTATCTAAACATACATTTTGTTTATCCATCATCTGTTGATGAGTATACAGAGTGCTTCCAGGATTTAGCTATTACAAATTGTCCTGCTATAAAGTATGCAAGTATCACTGTAGTATGATGACTTACCTAGCAGGGAGATAACTGGGTCATATGGAATTTCTAGTTTTAATTCTTTGAGAAATCTCCATAATGATTTCTATAATGGTTGTACTAGTTTGCATTGCCACCAACAATGCAGGAGACTTCCTTTTTTGCCACAGCCACATCAGCATTTGTTACTGTTTGATTTCTTAATGATAGCCATTCTTTCAAGAATAAGATGGAATCTTAGTGTTGTTTTAATTTGCATTTCTCAAATAGCTAGAGATGTTGAACATTTTTTCATGTATTTGTTGGCCATTTGTGTATCTCCCTCTGTGAGGTGTCTGTTCAGTTTTCTAGCCGATTTCTTGACTGGGTCTTTCATTATAGGTGGTTTAATTTTTTTTTTTTTTTTAGTTCACTGTATATGCTGGATATTAGTCATCTGTCTGAGGGGTAGCTGGCAAAAAAGATTTTTCCATTCTGCAGGTTGTCTCTTCACTCTTCTGACTGAATTTTTTGCGGTACAGAAGCTCTTTAGTCTGATATAACTCCACTTACAGATTCTTGCTGCTATTTCCTGTGTGGCTGAGGTTCTGTTTAGAAAGTCCTTTCCTACTCCTATGTCTTCAAGTGCTTTACCTATTTTGTCTTCCAGAAGGTTTAATGTTTCTGTTTTGATATTTAGATCTATGATTCATTTTGATTTTAATTTAGCACATGGTGAGAGATACATCCAACTGAAGCATACAGCCTTCCTACTCACAGTATAGTACAGGACAAACGCACTGGCTCCATCCGGGAGCCTGCAAGAAATACAGAACCTCTGCTTCACCCAGTATCAGAGGGTTTTTTTGTTTGTTTGTTTTTGTTTTGTATTTTTGGTATCAAGAATCAGGAATCAAAGTCACAACCTTGCACTTGCCAGGCAGGCACTGTGCCGTGGGCTATATCCCTGGCCCAGTATCGGCGTTTTAACATTAGCTCCCATGAATACTAAAGTTTGACAGGCATTGCTTTGGGGCACTCAAGAAGCTGAGGGAAGAGGAATTTGAGATCAAGTAGGGCTACATAGCTTGAACTACACAGTGAGACTCTCATCTTAAATAAACAAATAAAAATAATAAAATAAAATGCAGTTGAATGAAGACCAAAATGTAAAAATAAACTCCAAAAGTATATGAAGAAAATGGACAACAAATTTATTAACCTGGGAGTGGGGGTGGCCTAAATAAGACCTAATTTCAGAAGGAAAAACTGACATTTTTGATTATATAGGAATGAAAATGTTCTCTGTAGTAAAATACACCTTAGAATTAAAAGACAAAAGGAATGTTCATGATAGGTTTATTTTTGGTTACCAAAATTTGGAAACAATCCAAATGTTCAACAGATGAATGCAAACACAATTGTGGTATATTACATAATGAAATACTTCTCAGCAAAAGGGGGAAGTGACTGATATATGAAATGGATATGGCTAAATTTCAGAATAACCATAACAAGTGAAAGAAGCCAGATCAACAAACAGGGAGGTGGGGTGAGGGAATTGTGTGATTTCACATATATAAAAATATCAGAATATGCAAACTAATCTACATTGACAAAAAGCAGATCAGTGGTTATTTGAAGATGAAGTATGTAGGCAGGTAGAAGGAATTTATTTAAAAACGTTTGAGAGTGATGAACACGTGAATTACCTCAACTGTAGTGGCAGTTTCCTAAGTATATTCACATAAAACATCAAATTGTGCACTTCAAACATATGCAGTATATGTCAATTATACCCCAACAAAGACATTAAAAAGACAAATAAAATATATGAAAAAAATTATTTTCAATTCATGCCAAAGAATTGATATTCAGAATATTTCAAAGTATTCTACAAGTCAATAAAAGACAGCTCAAAAATTGTCAAATAATAAAGAAAACAAGTCAATAAAAATCTGAAAAGATGTTAACTCTCCCTAATAAGTGAAGCAATTTGATCAAAAAGCAAAGTAAAATTTATTTTCTCATATTCTACTTGTAAAGACTATAAAACTTGATAATACCAACACAGAGAGGCCGTGGAAAAATCAGAATTGTTCCACTACTGGTCAATAGGAAATTTAGCAATTTAGCAAGGCATGTTAATACGTAACACCACAAACATCTGTTACTTTAGCAGAACCACCACAGGGATAATAAAAAGACAACCAAACTTGTGTACAGATATGAATGTACAATAATGTCTAAAGCAGTGTCACTTACAGCAGTGCAACACTAAAAAATTCCCAAATATTAACAGAGGACTGGTTAAAAAAATTGACACAGAATACTATACAGCAGAGATCATCAAATCTCATCTATTTTTGTAAATAAAATTTTACTGGAAACAGCCATACTTATTAGTTTAGGTATAGTCTATGGCTGCTTTTCTGCTACAATGGCAGAGCGGAGCAGTTTCAATAGCAATAACAAGGCCTATAACACTAGAATATTTATTATCTAGTCCTTTAAGAACAAGTTTGCTGACTGCTATAATGCCACTACACATAATATACTGTACATACTCTGACACAGATACATCCATGATATACAACAGGAAAAAGAGCAAATAATAATATAAAAAATAGTGAACATCAACATTTCATTTTTATAAAGATAGACTTATTTATGTAATAGTTTAAAATATATAAATTATACAGTTAACAGCAATAGTATTTTTAGGTGGTGAAAACAAAAGTAACTGTTGTCATTTTTTCTTTATATGTTTCATTATTCTTCTGTTTTTTTTTAAGTGAGGTATGAAATATTAGTGATTTTTGCAACCTGAAAAAGTGATAAATTGTTTTTGTAATATCAATTTATACTCCAAAGAAATATCTTTGTAATCTCATTATAATAATCCAATCAAAATGAGTGAATGATTAAACTGCTTCTTAACTACCTAACTCTTCATCTCCAAAGATGAAAAACTTTTCGTAAATATGTTCCCTATATCAAACTTCAACTGGCATGTTTATCTGTTACTCTTTACCATAAGCAGTCATGGAAATTCTCCAAGTTGGCCTAGCATAGAAAAATCTTCAAATTAAGTATTTTTGAGAATTCCACGCAGCAACTGAAAATGAGCATTTTAGTTCCCAGAACTTCAATAAATCACTGAATTTTCTGTTCATTATAAGCTTTAGCAGTTCAATAAAAAGCAAAATATTTATTTTTCAAATTGTTGGCCGACTGGCATACCAATAGCAGTCCAGGGGGCATGACCAATTCTAGTGCAGGCACTGAAAGAGGCTACTGTCTATAGAATTAAAAAAAAATAATTTACAACATGACGTTGGTTTATGTTCTGTTATCAGTATGCACTAACAATTATAAACAATGTCAGCGATAAAATACACTTCACAACCACAGTGAACTATTCTCAGTCCCTTGTCAGGTGACCAATTTTTATAAATATGTGACGGGAGGAACTGGGATGGCATCAGATGGAAAACTGCATCTCACATAGTATGGGTAGGTATTACTTTGTAATACTTGTTTCGGAGACACATGCAGCCATACATATTAGATCACAGCACATGGTGCATTTTTCTTTTTCTCTTCCCTTTCCCTTTCCCTTGTCTTTTCTGGAGATAGGGTCCTGCTATGCAGTTCAGGCTGCCCCTGATGCTTATTATGTAGGTGAGGATGGCCTCAAACTCACTGGAATTCTCCTGCCTCAGCCTCTTGAGTGCTGTGACTACAGACGTGTGGGACCACACCCAGCTAAGGTACATTTCTGTAGTAGTTAACCATGTTCAAAAGTCACTGGAAGAGGATAAAAACCCTACTCCAGTATATAAAATTGTACCTGGCTAGGAATCAAAAGTTTTAAGTTTTTAATTTGTGGTTTCAGGTTTGTGATCTTGGAAGAAATCACTTTTCCTTAAAAGGTTGTAAGACATAATATACATGTGAAAATACTTTCTTCTTAATAGTAAAGATGTTTAAAGAATTTGTTAGGCATGTACATATACATATGTGACGATGTGTGGATTATGCCCTGCCTCAAAATTCCACTACCCTAACTGTTCTAATTTTTAAAAATGCAATGGCAGCTGTTTCCGGGATTCTAAGAAAAGAGTTTGAGAGGGAAATATAAACTGGAGACTTTCAGCTTTATTAATCAGTGGATTTGTAATATACCTCTCTAATGGGATTTGGTTGGTTGGCTGGTTGGTTGCTTCCCATCCCCAGTACTAGGGATGAAGCCAGGGGCCTCGCACAGAGCTATGTCACCAGTCTTTTTTATTTTTTATTTTGAGGCAATGCTGACCTTAGAACTTCCAATCCTCCTGTCTCAGCCTCTCAAATAGCTAGAATTATAGATGTTATCCATCATACCTAGCTTCTAGATAGGGTTTCACAGGAAAAAAGGGAGCTGCAATTTGTTCAGCATCAACCGAAGTCAGGCACGTTATGCTAATTTCTTTAAAGTTTCAAAAATATAAAGTACATTTATATATTAAAGTGTAACACTTACACAACTATCATAAACCAACTATTATAGTCCCACTAAAAGAACTGAGGACAGTGGCTTTGGTCAATACAATACCTTGCTTTTATTTTAATTTCTCACTTTTACAAACTGATATGATATACTATAGCCCCTTTTGTAGTTTTCTTTGCCTGGACTTCAGGCAAGGCCAATGCTTTACAAATAATTCACTTCACAAATGGGGAAAGTAAAAATTTTCTAGAAGTTTAGGGAAATAATGTGTTTCGCAATGCAGTGATTACATCTGTCTTAAAGGGGCTGGGAATTTATTAGCTCAGTGGCACAGGCGCCTGCATGCCAAGTGTGAGGTCATGAGTTTGATCCCCAGTACCAAAAACGAAACAAAAACTCTAGATCTGTCTTAAAGCCAACACCACAGAATGAAACCTCTGAAATAAACCTCTTCGATAAGTTGTGAGGAGTGTCAGGTATTTTGTCACAGCAATGGAGAAACTGACCAATATGATTAACATAACTGTAAATTTTATATGTCAACTTGTCTGGCCCATGAGATGCTCAGATACTTAGTTAAACATTATTTAGGTGTCTGTAAGGGTGTTTTCAGAAGACAGTAGCAATTAGATTGGTGGACTAAATTAAGTGGAGTCCCTTCCCAGTGTGGACATTAATCCAATCCACTGAAGAGCCAAAAGATGGAAAAGGTTGGACTCATCATCCCCTTGGTTGAGCTGGGACATTGCTCTCTTCCTGCCTCAGGAACTCCTGGTTCTCAGACCTTCAGACACAGCAACAGGTACCTACGGCATCAGCTTTATACCTTTTGTATCTTCAAATATTGCATCACTTTTCCCATGTCTCTGGCTGTGACAGAGCATGGGACTTTTCAGTTTCTGTAATTGCATGAACCAATATTTTATAATAAATCTCCCTCCTGTCCCCTGGTTCTCATTTCTTATTTCCTAATGGTTCTGTTTTTTTGGAGTATGCTAATGAACTATGAAAATTCCACTATTAATCATCCATACAGATACCATAAAATAGCAATGTACACAGATAAAAATATTTGGAATCCAGTTATAAATTATAGACATTTCATAGCAGATTTGATGTCATGCTTTTGTTTCTTCAAGAGAAATTCCAAATGGCTACATTGAAAAAAAAAACTTTAACTCCAAGATAATGAAAGAAATGATAAAGAACTACTGGTGCATAGTAGTTACATATCTCTAGGACTTCTACAGACACACAAAATAAGGCAAGAAATTATATGAATATTTTAATTTTTCTACTCTCAATTTCTTTCGAGTAACAACAAACAGAAAATTTCCTAACACAATGCTTTAAAAATTATCTTTAAAATAGCTAACTATCATTAACACTGGAAATCAACAGTTTAGAAAATATCTCTAAGTGCTGTTTAGAAGATAGAGAAATATCCAATAAACAGATGGCAAAGTACTCACATCACTAATCATCAAGGAAATGTAGATTAAAGCCATCTAGAGACACCATTACATAGCCAACAGGATGACTAAAATGAAAAACCGTGACAACACCAACTGCTGGTCAGGCTGCAGAGCAACCAGGAGGCATTGTGCTACTGGCCAGAATGTAAATGGGTCCAATCACTGGGAAACAGTCTGGTATGCCCTACTCGGGAATATTACTCATCAGTCAAAAAAAGAACATGCCACTGACACACATGACAGTGTGGACAAATCTCAAATACGTTATGCTTTGGGAAAGAAGCCTTACACAAAACTAGATGCGATAAATATTTTTATCTGCAAGGCAAAACTAACCTTTAGTGAAAAGACTCAGGGAAGTTTCTAGAGGGGTGAGGAGAGAATGCGAAGCAGCCTGTGGCATCTTTCTGTAGTGACAGTCTTTCTAGAGGTTTTGGAAGTATAGGAACATACTTTTGTTCGAACACATGAAAATCACACTTAAGATTTGTGCATTTCACTGCATAAAAATTTTGCTTCAAAAGAAAAAAAAGAACCACAAACAAAATATTAAAATCTTAGCTAATGATACAAATGGATAAGCATCTAGGTATATCTGCAACTTTTCTGACATTTAAAAATTAAGATAGACTGATGGAAAACTGATAGATATTTGTTAGAACAATTAAAGTAAAATGCTGAAGATTCAAGGTGGTGGGTGTTTCCTGTAAAGTACTTCCAACTTTTCATTAGAAAAAATTTCTAACACATGGAAATGTTGAAAACAATAAGAAAAGATCCCCTCCCCCCAAAAGACATTCTTTACCAGTTGTGACTTCTTGTAACTAGGAAATTACTATGGCTGAAATTTTAAAAAGAAAAGGGAGGGCTGGGGATTTAGCTCAGCAGCATAAGCGCTTGCCTGGCAAGTGCGAGGTCATGAGTTCGATCCCCACTACCAAAAAAAAAAAAAAAAAAAAAAAAGAGAGAGAGAGACGGGTGTGGTTGCGCATGCCTGTAATCCCAGCACTTGGGAGGCTGAGGCAGGAGGATCACTGCGAGTTTGAGACCAGCCTGGGTTACAAAGTGAGTTCAAGGCCAGCCTGAACTGCACAGTGAGACCCTGTCTCAAAAACTAAGGCTGGGGATTTAGCTCAGTAGCATAAGCGCCTGCCTGGCAGGTGCGAGGTTGTGAGTTCGATTCCCAGTACCAAAAAAAAAAAAGAAAAGAAAAGAAAGAAAGAAAAAGTGGAAAAAATACTACTATGTGAAATAGAAAAAGCTGCAGTGTGATAGTTAAACTGAACTGTTAACTTGATTGGCTTGAGAGCAGCCAGAGGGATTTCTGGGTGTTTCTGAAGGTCACAGAGGCCAAATACAGACTTTGGAGTCTATATTTGGATTCTTGCCTCTTCCTCTCTGGTGCTGTTCCTCTCCCTGCTTCCTGGCTGCAACAGGCTGAGCAGATTTCTTCACCAGGCCCTTCTGCCATGCCATTTCTGGCTTGGAGCTCGCCAACCAGAGACTAACCTATTAAACTATAATAACCAAAATAATAACCAAAATAAATCTGTCCTCCTTAAATTTTGTGTGTCACATATTCTGTCCCAGTGATGAAAAGATGACCAGTACCAAAGGTTAGCAAAGATCAGGATCAACTCATCCTAAATGAGTTGATTCTGACAACAGTACAGCTAGCTGGGTCTGGTAGCACAAGCCTATAATCTCAGCCCTCAGGAGACCAGAGCAGGAGGATCAAAAGTTTATGGCCAGCCTGTATCTCCAGTTCAAGGCCAACCTGTGTGGATTACATCACACAACCCTAACTCAAAAAGTAGAAGGAAAGAGGGAACAAGGGAGGGGAAATGGAGGGAGAGAGGAATTGATTGAAGGAAATGTTACAGTTGATACATTGCACCAACTTGAGAAGTTGAGAAGTTTAACTAAGAGACTCAACAGGGAGACAGGATCCTTACTTTGTAAACATCCTGAGCCTGGGCAAGAGGAGGCCATCCATCCTGGGTGGGGGCACTGCTTACAATATAAGGGAGAAGAAGCTTGTTCTCCCCCTTTTGCTCTTGTTGCTTTGCTGTCTTCTGCTACTGCTAAGTGCTGCCCCTGTGCCACACCACCCTGCCTTGGAGCCAGCTGATTGTGGATTGAGAACTCCATAAACTGTGAGCTACATGAACCTTTCCTTCCTTAATTTTGGGTGTCAGATATTTTGTCTCAGCAACGAGAGAAAAGTAATGAAGACAGGAAGGAAGGAAGGAAGGAAGGAAGGAAGGAAGGAAGGAAGGAAAGGGAAGGAAAGGAGGGAGGCAGGCAGGCAGGCAAAAGGAAGGGAGGGAGGGGTAGAAAGGAAAAGAGTACGGCAAAGAAGGAGAGAGGGACAGAAGGATGGAGGCACTGAATATAGAGTTCACCCTAATAATTTCTTAGGATTTCAAAGTCCAAGGCCAAATTCTGTCCACATAAACTCTGCCTCATTACTAAAGAAGGGAACAATTTAGGCCTGTGATCATTATTGAATTAGATCTTTCTCATAAAAATTCCTTTCTCAAACCAGGTGTGGTGCCTCAAACCGGGTGTGGTGGCTCACCCCTGAAACCCAAGCACTCGGGAGGCTGAGACAGGATTGTTGCATGTTCAAGGCCAGCCTGGGTTATAAAGTGAGCTCAAAGCCAGCCTGAACTGTATAGTGAGACCCTGCCTCAAAAAGACAAAAAAAAAAAAAAAATCTTTCTTGGGCTTTGTGTGTGTGTGTGTGTGTGTGTGTGTGTGTGTCTTTTTGAGACAGGATCTCACTGTGTAGTTCAGGCTGGCCTTGATCTCATTTTGTAGCTCAGGATGGTCTTGAACTTGCAACAATTCTCCTGCGTCAGCCTCCCAAGTGCTGGAATTACAGGCGTGCACCACCATGCCCGGCTTCTTGGGCTATTTTTGATTCATGATGTGACATCAGCCCTCAAGTGGGGCTGGGGATGTAGCTCAGTGCCTAGCATGTACAAGGCCCTAGATTTGATCCTCACTCATCACTGCAAAAAACCCAAGCCAAACAAAACACAAAACATCAAGTGTCAGTCTTTCTTCTACCTCCTGCATAAGAATCACTGAAATCAACTAGACAAGAATGAATCTTACAATCCTGGTTGACACATAATCTCACACCTTTTGTCATCCTAGATTGGAAATGTCTCATTTCTCTGGATCATCTACTGTATCTTTGATGTAAAGGACTATAACTTATTTGCCACTGTTTCCTCAGTGATACTGGGGAAAAAACTATGCAAGAAAAATTGTTCTTTTTAAAACTTTGCTCCTTTTAAAACTGCCTAGTTCTGTAACTGCTTCATGGCTCTGTAGTTACTTTCTTGATCCCTGTAACCACAATAGCATAACTGAACATGTAGGATGTCTGATTGTAACAAGATCCATGATCATTAATCTAGCCTTGTAACTGATGATCTCACCCAGCTAAGCTAATCAGAGAACTGCCAGGTTGTTTTACCTCCCTTTTGTATCTCTTGTTTATGCATCATATAAAAAGCCTTAGACCACCACAGCTCAGGGTCTGATATTTTGAGAATGATCCCAATCAGTGCCCATCAATGTAAAATAAATCTGCCTCCAGATCCTGGGTGTTGTTTCGGTGTTTCTGTTTGCTGCAGCAATAGTAGACACAATACATACTGCTTGAAAAATATCTTTGAGATAGGGATGGTAGTGCATGCCTTTACTCCCACTACTCTACGAGAGTGAGGCAGGAAGTTTACAAATTCGAGCCCAGTCTAGGCAACTTAGCAAGACCCTGTTTCAAAATAAAAAATTAAAAGGGGCTGGAGATGTAGCTCAGAGTAAAGGCCTTGGGTTCAATCACCAAGTATTGAAAAACACAACAAAATACCCCAAACCTATAACCCCCCAAAACAAGTTTGACATTACTTTTAAGATACTCATTGAAACCCCATATTTGTAATCATCAATATGAAAAAAAAAAAAAGACTGTAGGGAGTGGGGTATGAGGGCTATTTCTGCCTTTACCAGGTTTGATTGGAGTACTTCCATCTTTATCTATATTAAATATCTGGTTTCCAACTGTGGTTCTGAGTTCTCTGCACACCCCATCTCCTAAATACTTCAAAAACCACTGTATGATCTCAACCTGAGGCAGATACTGTACGTTCAACTTGCAGACTGTGGGTCACATGTGGACCTGGACAGCAAATAATTTAGTTCTGCAAGATCACCAACATTATTATATGATTTTAAGTAATATTTTTCATGACTTGATTGCTGGTCTTCCAATGTAGACTGTGTAAGGGACAATGGAACTCCGTGTAGGGGAGGGCACAGTGTGTGGCCAACTCTGCCTCCTGCACTCATCATACACAATACATTCAAAACCTACTCCTATGACTGAGTAAAACACAATGATTACCAGTAATCACATTTCCAACTATTTACACGAGTGTAGATGTGCCTGTGAAACCAGGTGTTTATTGTTATTAAGCAGATAGGTAAGTTTTCTTATTTAATTATTAAACTTGGACTTGCATTACTTTGTAAAATAAGTTAGTAAGTTAAAGTAGTTGTATTACTTAAATACATTAACTATATATTTATAAAATACAACCCAAGACAATTCCTTGTACTCAATGCAGCCCAGGCAAGACAAAAGGTTGAACCACTCATGACCTAAGGGGTTACTTTGCATAAAAAGAGCAATACTGTACATAAAATCTTGGTTACCATTATATTGCAGGCTGGAAAAAAGTAAAATAGAGATAGATTCATTTAGCTTTCTGTCAGTCATTCTCAGAATTTACATCAGCATTTAACGTATTTAGCTTTCAGATAAGGGTAAGCATGCTATATTGAGATAAGATATTTTTATTAAGATCTGATGGGATGAGATACCGTAACTGTGTAAAGCAGGCTCACTTAAAAGTAATATCAATCAACACTCACAGTAGGGGGTGACAGCAGGTATGAGAAGAAACCTAAAACCAGAAAGAAGCCTGTCCCATACACTTTTCTTCACCAGACGAAAATCACTCCATTGATCAATCTGGAGCTTTTGAATTTAGTTTTGCTAAGAAAGAGGGCATTTTTAAGTTCATAAAACTGTTCCACTTTTACTATTCCTAATTCTACATTTCTTTAATAAAGAAAGAGGAAGACAGTCAACATTAAAGGAGAGAATGGTAAGTTTAGGAGATTGAATATATTTAATATGAGACAGTAACAATATAACTAAAATTACTAAGATTCTTCTTGGCATGGCTTTCTTGATCAAAACTGATAACACCCTTTTTGAAGTTAAAGGAATACAGTTTAATCAAACACAGTAAATACTATATGAATTTACAATAAGGCTAGACTACATTAATAAAGAAAAGACAGTTAAAGTTAATGAGTAAGAGACCCAGAGTGTGCTAAGTAAAGTTTGAAATTCTGAGGTCAAAACAAATAATCTAATTGGCCAAGGTAATAGCCCAAATCTTCTCACTTATTTCTGGCATGGGATGGGCATGACTGTGCCCTTATATTGCAATTTTTATGTTCTTTACATAAAGAATGAAGATTTAGTAACACTATCCCCTCAGATGTCTTACAGCAACAGAAGCCTACCATTCACAGACCCAGGTGAGAGTCCAAGAAGTTCTGCAAGGCATGAAAAATGAGGTATTGTCTAGCGTGGCTCAGACACCACAAAACAGGGAGCCACAGTCATTTGATGGTTTGTGCTTTGGGAAAGTCAGCTGAGAGATCAATCTGAGTAATTTAAGGAGAAAATGAAATACAGGCGAGTAGGTGAAAGAAAGAATCAGAGAAAGCAAAACCAACAGAAAGAAAGGATACTTTGAACTCCCAGAGCACTTGCTGTAGCAAAGGTACACTTACTGAGTGCTCACCATGTACCAGGCAAAATATTAAGCATCTTCCTCATAACACCACCACAAAAAAGACCTTCTTGTCTGTATTTTACAAATAAGAAAAATTAAGTTCATATAAACTAGTCAACCTGTAAAGAGTATATCACTATATCATATTCCTTCTTCTAGTGCAATGCTGACCTCCTGGTGTTGTAAACATCACAGATTCATTTCTATTCCATTGATACCTGCTTATTTTTCCCACAAACATTCTTCCTCCTCATTAGTTATTTTGGAACACAAAATCAAAAGAGTTGAATTCTTTCTGTACTGCATTTTGCACCTAATGCACAAACAGCACACAGGCAAAATCACTGGACACGAGAATGGCTTTTGTATTCTAAAACATTTTCAAAGTCAAAACTCATGCATGTATTCCACATAAATATAGGTTCTAAACTTACATCATATTTCATTTTATTTCACATGGATATTCTGGTCTTTGTAGAATACCTGAAAGTTCTTACCTGAAGGTGGTTAGCTACCATGGAAATGAGGCTATTGTGGCTGAGAATAAATTTACATAAACATTAGACAATTATGTCAGGCCTCTAAAATGTAGAATTTATCTAAAAGCTAACATGACCACTGATGCAGTAAAAATCTATGATCTGCAAACCAGTCCAAAATGATTCAAGTCTCAGTGTAGGATTAAAAAACAAATCTAAAGAAACTAACATACTATCAGAGTGGCTAACAAGTTACTGTTCAGTATCTTATGGAGAGGTAAGGAGAATATGTTCTGAAGCCCTTGGTTATTGTAAAAACATAGCATCAGGCACTATACTTGGTACTAAAAATCAAAAGTGGACAGGCATCAATCCTGCTGCAAGAAACTCTAGCCTGACACGATAGAAGGATACAAACTTAAAAAAAAAAAAGCTACTGTGATAGGTAAACTAAGAAAGATACATACAGACAAGGAATGGGAGGAGGAATATTAGAGAGAGGACAAGCAAAAGATTTGCCTGGTGTTTACAAGCAACTAACTGTTGCCCTTGAAATTAAATTACTTTAGAAGCAATGGAAATCATGGACTCATCAATTTAAAACTCCAGTTCTCTCTATACTCAGAGCTGGGTGACGGTGGGGTGACCCCTTTCAAGGTAAGTATCTAGTACTCTGAAAATTACAGGGAGAAGGTCTCAAGATGAAGATAAAAAAGGCTTCTTGCTAACTGGTTTCAAATAATTTTTAAAAGAAAATCAAGGGAGATGATCCATTTACACTACAAACTTATGACACAAATGATAACTCTTACACATTGCTTTGGACCTGTTTTTTCTCATTTAATATTCTCAAAGTGTTTTATCTTGCCATTTAATAGTCTTCCAATACATAATTTTTCTTGGATGCATAGTATTTTGACATGCAGACAGATCATAACTTATTTAACCAGTTGCCTACTGGTGGTCATTTATAATTTGTCTCTATTAAATATGTCATTGTAGTATACATTTCCCTATATAAATGCTGCACACATAACTGATTATTTCATTAAAACAAGTAATTAGAAATGGAATTGCTGGTCAAGGGATGTGCAAGTTTTAAAGCTTTTGATAAGACTGTCAAACTGCCATTTGAAACAGTTAATCTGTACTACTACCAGAAGTACAAGAAAATCCTGTTTATTGTAATTTTTCCAAGAGAATTAAACTCTACCAGCAAGTAAAGAAAAAAAAAAAAACAGTTATTTTAATTTGTATTTCTTCCTCTATTAATGAGGCTGAACTATTTTTAGATCATCTGGCTATTTTTATCTCATTTTTACATAGAAACTATCTCCCTCTGTCAGCTGAAACGTGTCTTATTAATTTATAAATATTATTTATTATATATTTAATTAAAAACTAGAAGAGCTTGAAGGCTCCAAACATAAACAAATGGTCAGGAGACGGAAATGTTGATTTCCCCAATTTGACCAATATATACGATACAGAGATGATCAAAATATTGTGATATTTAAATCTTAAAAATGTATTACAGAAAAAGACACTGCCATCAGTATCCCTCAAAATAGTCCCCTCACTTCAAACACACTTATTCCACTGATCTTGCCACTTCTTAAGTCCTCTCTTTTGAATGTCTTTGTCAGGTATGATTAAAAAAAATATGGTGAGCTGGGCGTGGTGGTGCATCCCTTTAATCCCAGCACTCGGGAGACTGAGGCAGGAGGATTATTGTGACTTAGACATTGGCCTGGGCTACAAAGCGAGTTCAAGGCCTGCCTGAACTGCATAGTAAGACCCTGTCTCAAAAAATAGGACCAGGGATTTAGCTCAGTGGCATAAGCGGCTGCCTGGCAGGCGCAAGGCTGTGAGTTCAATCCCTGGTACCAAAAAATAAATAAAACTATTAAAAAAAATGGTGACCAATGTTGCTAAGAGCCAGCTAACAGAAAGTCATGTTTCTGATAACATTACATGAGCCGTCACCCACCTTATTACACCAGATCTGGCACTATGCCACTTCTGGTTCTTCCCGAAGTTAAAATGATGGTGAAAGGTAAACATTTTGAATGGATTAAGGACATAGAGGCAGCAAAAACAATGCAACTAAAGACACTCACAAAAGAGGACTTCTAGAACTGCTTCAGAAGGTGGCAAGAATGAGGGGATAAGTGTGTTTGAAGCAAGGAGGGTACTTTGGGGAGGATTACCAACTTAACAGTGTACTCTGAGACACTCTGGGGTACGCTCTGCCTAGCTGCCTGGGACGGGGAGGCCTTGGCCCCCACCCGGTAAGGAAGAGGCTCCACCAGCCCACTCCGGGAGTGCGCCCTCACTAGCTGCACAGAGGATCCAGCTCTACCCAGTCCTGCGACTCAGCGCAACCCACCAGGGGAACACCCAGCCAGCCTCGCAGGACACAGAGGTACTGAGCCCAGCCCAGACTAGGACCCCAGCGCTGCTCATCAGGGACTGGCCAGCATAGCTGCAGGGCCTTGGAGAGCTTGGGCTCTCCCCACCAGGGCACAGGGCACGTGCGAGCTCTATTCTTCAGTGGAGCCGCCTGCGCGCCGGGTCCTAGAGGTCACAGGCCCGCCCAGCCAGGAGCAAGGCCCCAGCACTGTAGGCCTGGGACTCGCCCAGGCTTGCCTGGCACACCAGAGGCTCTAAACTCCTTGCAGCCAGACTCAGGGTCCAGGTGGCGCCACACTCCGGGGTATGCTCTGCCGAGCTGCCTGGGACTGGGAGGCCTTGGCCCCCATCCATTAAGGCGGTGGCTCCACCAGCACACTCCAGGAGTGTGCCCTCACTAGCCGCACACAGGATCCAGATCTACCTGGTCCCGTGACTCAGTGCAACCCACCAGGGTAACGCCCAGTCAGCCTCACAGGACACAGAGCCACACAGGTCCTAGAAGAAAATGACAAAACGAAAGACCAAGAGGCAGTTTCAATCCCCAGCCCACTGAGAACAAACCCAAGAGACACTGAAATAGAAGACAGTGGGAGTCACACAAATGAACTTTCTGAAATGATAGAAAATGCAGTAAAGAAACAGCTCGATGAAGCTATAGAGAAACTCAAATCAGAAATAATCTCTCAGCGAAAAAATGAAAAGAGAATCATTAAAGAAATGTGTGCATCTAAAGACGAGCAAGATAAAAAAATAGAAGAACTTACAAAAATGATCGAAACTTTGAATGAACAATATAAGATACAAACAGAATACATGAAACAGATGCAAAGGGAAATGCAGGAAATGAAAAATCCCATGGAAAGTTTGAAAAACCGCTTAAATGAAGCTGAAGATAGAATCTTAGATCTTGAAGATAGCATGGGAGATCATGGCCATGAAAGAAAAGATCTCTTAAAAATAGTAAGGAACTAAGAAACAACAATTCAACAGCTGCAAGACAATGCCAAGAGAAATAACATAAGATTAATACGCATCAATGAAAAAGCAGGGGTCAATACTAATGACCTGTGAAGACTATTTGCAGAAAACTTTCCAAACACGGGAAGAGAATCTGAAATACAGGAAACTGAGGCATACAGAACCCCAATTAACCATAACCAAAATAAATCTTCACCCAGACATATAATAATAAGGGTATCAGAAATACAGCACAAGAGCAAAATACTAAAAGCTGTCAGACAAAAGAAACAGATCAGCTATGAAGGAAAGCCTATCAGAATCACGGCAGACTTCTCAACACAAACCTTTAAGTTGAGAAGAGCTTGGAGTGAAATATTTCAAATCCTGAAAGAAAACAACTTTCAACCCAGATTGATGTACTCTGCAAAACTATCCTTAAAAATTGATGCAGAAATAAGATACTTTCATGACAAAGAACAACTGAAGAAATTTATGGTCACCAACCAACACTACAAACAGTACTGGAAGACACTCTAGAAAGAGACAAAGATAGCTACAATCTTAAGAACAACAACAAAAGGAAACCACTAAACAGGGCAAGTAATTAAACAGAAAATGTAGAAAACCAACAACAGAAAGATATCATGACAGGGATGAGCCAGTACATGTCAGTTATATCAATCAATGTAAATGGTCTCAACTCACCAATAAAAAGAAACAGACTAGCAGAGTGTGTTAAGGAACAAAATCCAACAATATGCTATGTACAAGAAACACATTTCACTCAAAAGGAAATTCACAGACTAAAAATCGAAGACTGGAAAACAATACTCCATGCAACAGGAACCCAGAAAAAAGCAGGGGTAGCTATTACGTTTGCAGACAATAAGAACTTCAAATGGAAAATGATCAAAAGAGATAAAGACGGTCACTATATACTTGTTAGGGGAAAACTTCAAGAGGAAGAGATTACAATCATAAATACATATGCACCGAATATGGGAGCACCCAACTATGTAAGACAATTCTTAATAGACATGAAAAACCAAATAAACAATAATACAGTTATAACAGGGGACCTTAACACCCTACTGTCACAGAGAAACAGATCAACGAAACAAAAAAATCAGCAAAAAAATAACAGAACTGAATCAAACTTGTGAACAAATGAACCTAGTAGATGTGTACCGAGTATTCCACCCATCAACATCAGAATACACCTTCTTCTCAGCTGCACATGGGTCATTCTCTAAAATAGATCATATATTGGTCCACAAAACTTGCTTAAGTACATGCAAAGGAACTGAAATAATTCCATGCATATTATCTGACCATAGTGCAGTAAAATTGGAAGTTAACGACAAAAAAACCTACAATAACCACATGGAAATTAAATAATACTCTCCAAAATAACCAATGGGTCACAGAAGAAGTTAAAAAAGAAATTAAACAATATTTACAATTGAATGAAATGCAAATACAAATTACCGGAACCTGTGGGACGCAACGAAAGCAGTCCTCAGAGGGAAATTTATAGCACTAAACTCCCATATCAGAAAAATGGAAAGAACACACATAAACAACCTAATGCTGCACCTCAAACTTCTAGAAAAAGAAGAGCAAGTCAAGTCCAAAGCCCAAAGAAGGGAGGAAATTATTAAGATTAGAGCAGAAACTAATCCAATTGAAACTAAGAAAACAATACAAAGAATTAATGAATCGAAGAGTTGGTTCTTTGAAAGAGTAAATAAAATTGATAAACCTCTAGCCAACCTTATCAAAAAGAGGAAAGAAAAAACTCAGACTCATGCAATAAGAAATGAAAAGGGTAAAATCACTACAGACCCTGTGGAAATACAGACGATGATCAACACCTACTTCAAAAACCTTCACTCACATAGATTAGATAACACAGAAGAAATGGACAGATGCCTAGAAATCTATGAATTACCAAAGCTGAATCAAGAAGATGTAAAGCTGCTGAATAACCCAATTTCAGCTAATGAAATTGAAAATGTAATTAGGACCCTACCAACAAAGAAAAACTTGGGTCCTGATGGATTCACCACTGAATTCTACAAGAAATTTAGGGAAGACTTAATGCCAACACTCCTCAAACTCTTCAGTGAAATTGAAAGGGAAGTAAGTCTCCCTAATTCATTCCTGGAAACAAGTATTACCCTAATACCAAACCAGAGAAAGACCCAACCAAAAAAGAAAATTACAGGCCAATCTCCCTCATGAACATAGATGTAAAAATCCTCAATAAAATACTGGCAAATAGAATACAGAACGTTATCAGAAAGATTATACACCATGATCAACTGGGATTCATCCCAGGAATGCAGGGATGGATCAACATATGCAAATCAATAAATGTAATATACCATATCAACAGGGCCAAGGACAAGAACCACATGATCATCTCAATGGATGCAGAAAAAGCTTTCGACAAAATCCAACACCCATTCATGATAAAAAACCCTACATAAAATCAGAATAGATGGTCTCTACCTCAACCTGATAAAAGCCATATATCATAAACCAACAGCCAACATCTTACTAAATGGAAAAACACTGAAAACTTTCAACCGAAAATCAGGAACAAGACAAGGATGTCCATTATCACTACTCCTATTCAATATAGTTCTGGAAATACTAGCCAGAGCAATTAGACAAGAGAAAGAAATAAAGGGAATAAGGATAGGAAAGGAAGAAGTGAAATTATCATTATTTGCAGATGATATGATACTCTACATAGAAGACCCCCCAAAATCCATTAGAAGACTTCTAGAAGTAATAACCAAATTCAGTAATGTTGCTGGATACAAGGTGAACACTCAAAAATCAATAGCATTCCTGTACACAAACAACAAAGTCACTGAGAGAGAAACAAGGGAAACCACACCCTTCACTATAACATCCAAAAAAATGAAATACTTAGGAATCAATCTAACAAAGGAAGTAAAAGATCTATATAGTGAAAACTACATTACTCTGAAGAAGGAAATTGAAGAAGATTTCAGAAAATGGAAAGATATTCCCTGTTCATGGATAGGAAGAACAAACATCGTGAAAATGGCCATTCTCCCAAAATTATTATACAGAGTTAATGCAATCCCAATCAAAATACTACTTGCCTACCTCAAAGAACTACAGAAAGCATTCCTGAAATTCATCTGGAACCAGAAAAGACCTAGAATAGCAAAGGCAATTCTGGGCAACAAAGGGAAGGCAGGAGGCACCACAATTCCCAACTTGATCTATACTACAAAGCTATTGTGATAAAATCAGCATGGTACTGGAATCAAAACAGACCTGAAGATCAATGGAATAGATTAGAAGATACAGCCACAACCACAAACACACTCAGCTACCTCATCTTTGACAGAGGGGCCAAACATGTACATTGGAAGGAAGAAAGACTCTTTAACAAATGGTGCTGGAAAAACTGGCTTTCTATATGCTGTAAACTAAAACTAGATCCATGCCTATCACCATGCACTAAAATAAAGTCAAAACGGATCAAAGATCTGAACATTAAAACAGAGACACTAAACTTACTAGAAGACAGTAGGTAATAATCTTGATGACACAGGAGTAGGCAGAGAGTTCATGAACAAAAATCAAATTGCACAGGAAATACTTTCCAGAATCAACAACTGGGATCTCACTTCACTAAAAAGTTTTTGCATGTCAAAGGAAATCTCCAACAGAGTGAAAAGAAAACCCAGGAATTGGGAAAAATCTTAGCCAATTGTCCATCAGACAAAGGACTTCTATCTAAAACATATAAAGAATTAAAAGAAATCAGGCCCCTAAAATTCAAGGACCCAATCCAAAAATGGGCATCTGAGACGAATACACACTTCTCAGAGAAAGAAATACAAATGACAAATAAATATATGAAAAAATATTCAACATCAAGGGTCATTCGGGAAATGCAAATTAAAACAACACTGAGATTCCATCTCACTCCAGAAAGAATTGCCAAGATTAAAAAATTAACCAACAACAAACGATGAAGGGGCTGAGGGGAAAAAGGAACTCTTCTCAACTGTTGGTGGGGTGTAGACTGGTGCAACCACTGTGGAAGTCAGTGTGGATACTCCTCAAGAAGCTAGGATTAGAGATTCCATTCAACCCAGCTATCCCACTTATGGGTATTTTCCCAGAAGAATTTAAAACATCATAGCACAGTGATATTTGTGCACCCATGTTTATAGCAACCCAATTTGTAATAGCCAGATCTTGGAAACAACCCAAATGCCCATCAATCAAAGAATGGATAAAAAAGATGTGGTATTTTTATACAATGGAGTACTACTCAGCTGTTAAGAAAGATTGTATCGAGACTTTTATAAGTAAATGGACATGACTTGAGACCATACTCATAAGTGAGATAAATCAAACCCACATGTGTAAATATCATATTGTCTCCCTAGTGTATGAAACTGAAAAAGTATATATGATCCAAAATCTATAATACATACTATGTAAGGGTAAAAAACAGCTTGAAGAGCAAAAGTAATTGGGAAGGGAAAAGGGGGGAAAAAGGGAGTGAAAAGGAAAAGATATAAATCTGTATATATGTAAATGTAAGATAACTAAAACGAACATACTGCTAAATGTATTAGATATTGAGAAAGAACAGTTAATACTCATATGATTAGATCAATTTTACATGTCTATATCTGTTAATGTAAACAACCATTTTGAAGATAACAATACACAATATTGCAACCATTGTCAAGTTTCTATCATCCTGTTTTGTATACCTGTAATGTTACTGTTGTGCATTCACTCTAGTCGTTTGTGTCTTCTGTTTTTGTCTTTCTTGTATGTCTTTTTTTTTCTCTTAAAAAAACAAACAAACAAACAAAAAAAAAGTGTACTCCGAGCAGTGTACTTGTTTACATACTGACTACCCCAACTGTCTCTCAGGCAGGTGACATTTTAACCACCTGATTTTTGTACTGAATAGATTTGATTAAACTGTTGTTTTTCTATTTCCTGTTACATTATCTTATAAAAATTAATGAAAAAATGCAAATTTTGGCCATCCTGTATACAAATAATTGGACTGGTATGCGGTTAATGACGTGTCTTTTATTGTGTTAGATTTTTTAAACATTCACTATACTTTTCAATCACTGTATCTTATAATTGTATACAATTATTAAACCAACTATTACATGTTAAATTAAAAAAGGGCAGAGTGACATAAGCCTGTAATCCCAGCACTCATAAGGATCAAAAACTCAAGGCCAGTTTGGGCTACATAGTGTTCAAGATTAGATGGTAAAGTAAGACCTTGAAAAGAAAGACACAAAGTAAGACAGCAGAAGTAAAAATGTAGTGATTACTAGATTGGCTGTCAAATGAGCTATAACTTAATTCTAACTTTATTATTCTTATAATGCCTATCTTCCTCACAGTGTTCACTGGGTAGGTATACTAATGCATATACCCAGTCCTGGCCAGTTCACTAGTATCCCTATGTTGTCATAAACCATGGATGACTATTAAACACTTTGAATGCAGCTCCTTCAAATTTAGTAGTATTCTGGGGTAAAACTGGATGCCTAAGACTTAGTATGAAAAAAAAATAAAGTATCTTCATAATTTTTATATTTGTTATAAAATATTCTGGATTTACTGAGTAAAATAAAATACATTATTAATACCTGTAAGAATGAGACTTCTGTTTCTAATTCAGGTAAATAGGTAAGCAGTGATACCACTGTGATACAGAAAATCAGAAGAGAAAAAGATTCTGAGGAAAGAATATGAAGTTCAATTTTAGATATGTGAAGTTTGAGGTACCTGTGGGGAACCCAACAGGAATGTCTGGTGCACAGCAAGGGGTCTGGTCTGGGCCTTAGACAGTTACTATTAAATCTATTATACCTGAAATCATGAGCATGCAATATGAAGAGTAGTAGGCTGAAGATAAACTTTACAGATCATTATTACTTCCATAAGCAAATAAAAGAAAAGATGCCCATGAAGAAAAAACACAATAAAAGGAAGAACAGAATCACATAGCATTATCAATTCAAAGCAGATTTAACATGAAGAGAATCAATGCACAAAGATTTGATCGTAACAGCAAATAACAGTTTAAGAGTTTTTAGACAGCAGAGATGGCAGTCACATATAAGAAAGGTCATCATTAATAGTTTTAGGGATTTCTGTTGTATGTTTTGGGAGAGGTTATTTTTGTGCAGTGCTCTACCACTGAGGTATACCTCCAGTCTATTTTCAACATTAAAAAGAAAAGTCTTATATTCACTTATGGAAGGCCTCAAAAGGTCAAGAACAGGAATAAAAAATGATCAAGCCTTTACTTGTGAACATACATGCATACAAACATGGCAATTATGACTTCAATTATCTAAGAAAGTGATACAGTAAACTTTCATAGTAAGATTTTCTTTTAATCCCAGTTTTTTAGCACTAGAAGTCTATGAAAAAAAGAAGTTCAAAGGGAAACATGAATTAAGAAACCACAAATAAATTATTCTAGGTGGCATATTTTAACAATTTCAATACAAAGTTTCTTTCATTTAATTACTTGTTAATTGTATTAGTCACTTTCCCATTGTTGGAACAAAATACCTAACACTAACGATTTAAA
Organism: Dasyprocta punctata; assembly: GCA_004363535.1. NCBI lineage: Eukaryota > Metazoa > Chordata > Mammalia > Rodentia > Dasyproctidae > Dasyprocta > Dasyprocta punctata. Next base: position 79,582 of record RJWM01002368.1, on the reverse strand, counting down.
GAAGAGAGATTTATTTTGGTTCATGGTTTTTCGAGTACTCAGTCCGATCAGTTGGCTTTAAGGCAGAAAGCATACAGTAGAAGGGCCTGGGCAGAGGATGGAGGTTCATCTCATGGCAGCCAGGAAGCAAAGAGGGAAGGGAGGAGTTAGGGAGGGAGACACTCTCTTCCAGGTCATGCCTTCCATGACCCACTTCGTCCAAACAGACTCACCTAACAGCAACTCTTATTTTGTTTTTGGTGCCAGGAATCGAACTCAGGACCTTGTGTTTGTCAGGCAGGTGCTTGACAAATTTAAGGAAGTTTATTGATATTAGACTCAAGAAATCTTTTTTTTTTTTTTTTTTTTTTTTTTGTAGTGGGAACTGAACTCATGACCTCGTGCTTGCCAGGCAGGTTGCTTTGCTACTGAGATATAATCCCAGCCCTAAGCAAGTCAACTATAGCTCCCTTATAATCCAATCAGCTTAGAAAGTCCCGACTCTGAACACAAGGCTTTGGGGAAATGTTCTAGATCTAAATTGTAACATGCAGCAAGCTTAAGGGTGCAAAACTGTAAGGGTTTCATTTGAGAAGACAGCTCCTGAGCCCCCTGCTTGAGAAGCATTGCTTAGAGAACTGGTGCCCTGGGATTCAGTTCACAGTGCCCAGCCAACCAGGTATTCAGAAGCTTCTGCAGCCATGATCAAAGGAAGCCCAGTTACTGCTTGAGCAGGTGGAAGACCCCAACATCACCAACACAGTGCTTGTTTTACAGACATGTAGAAATTCTGAAAAGAGTTGTGGTGTCAGAGAGGCTACCACCTACATTTCAGAAGAAGGCCTGGGAGGTCAGGCAGTGTATTCCTGAAAAGGCCATGGCTGAAGCTGTGAGAGTGAAGCCAGAAGTGCAGTGGAGACCCCAGGAAGTTGGGAGACATCAGGAACACGAAACATCTGCTAAAGAAAGCAGTTGGCAATGAATGAAACCACCCCGAGAGAGGGCAAGAGGGTTACAACAAGCAATGCCATAAAGGCAGGGCTATTCAAGTCCTATGAAGCTCACTTTTCTCTACAACCTGCCCTGGTAGCTGGATATGGAGCTACACGACTTATTGATTGCACTACTGGGTTATTTTTGTTTGTTTGTTTGTGGCACCGGGGATCGAACTTACAACCTTGTGCCTGCCAGGCAGGCACTTAAGCCACTGTGCCAAACCCCCGGCCCTAGTTTTTTAAGTCAGGGTCGCACTATGTAGTTCAGGCTGGCATTGCACTCGTGTTGTAGCCCAAGCTGGCCTCAAACTCACAACGCTCCACCTAACTCAGCCTCCCGAGTGCTGGGATTAAAAGCATGTGCCACCACACCCAGCTGCACTACTGGGTTTTGGACTTGCCTTGGTCCAACTCCTTTGTATCTTCCTGTTCCTCACTTCTGGAATAGAAACGTTTACCCTGTGCCATTGTGTGCAGGAAGTGTTTAACTTTCTTTTTGAATTTTTACAAGGGCTCACAGCTAACAGTTTGCCTTGGGTCTCAGAGGAGACTTCAGATTTGACTTTTCAGCAGTGCTGGAACTATTAAAACTTTGGTGACGCTTAGAAATGCACTAAATGCATTTTGCATGGAAGGGATGGATGTGTGTCTTTTGGAGGCCAAGGTTGTATATTATGGTCAGATCTAAAATATCCCCCAAATTTTCACTTATAGATCATGGTGGCACTGCAACTGACTTGTTGTTAGGAAGTGGGGTTGATTGGAGGTGAGTCACTGAGGACATGACCTAGCAAGTATAACTCTCCTTCCCTGGCTCTTCCCTTCTCTCTCTGCTTCCTGGTTGCCACCATGCCCTTCCTGCCTTAGAGGACCGAAACCTCTAAGAACTGTAAACCAAAGTAAAACTCTCCTCCTTTAAGTTTTAAGTGTTGAATATTCTGTCTCAGTGACAAAAAGTGACTAAGACAATAATCTATGATTTAAAAATGATTAAGAGCACTCCCTGCTGATAAGGACCCCAGTCTTAACAGTAGGGGAAGCAGACATATAAACTAATCAGTGAAAAATGCTACTAGTAAAAAGAGTTATTTTAAAAAACCAATTAGGCCTGAGGGTGAGGGAATTGTTAAAAGATTCACAGGAAGGTTAGGCAAACCAATTCTGAAGGTGTTTCAGGAAGTTGTAGTTGAAGGGATGGGAGAGGAAACACTGGTGTCTCATAGTGTGTTCACATCCCTTGGTAGAGACACTCTCCTGTGTGGTGCCTCCTCAGTAAACACCTTTTCAGCACGGACTCTGCAGTCTGGATGTGCTTTGTACACATGCCGTAACAAGTATGCTTTTTTTACCTTGAGGCCAAAAGAACTAAGAGATCTAATAATGTTGTGACTGACCATCATGAAGAAGACTGGGAGAAAAGGAGAGACTGATACCTTAATGTGGCTAGAGATGAGTACAGTAGAGGAATAAGAGAAAGAGAATCACATTAGCCTGTGGCTTCAAGAAAGATGATGGAGTTTAAAACTTCAGTTGTAGATTACAGTAGTAACAGACATGACAATGTCAAGAGGATTGCCAATTTAGAAGTTACCATTTTGTTCCATAAAACGCAAATGGAAAAGTTTCTCTGGAGGGAGGGAGATGTGTATCACAGACAAACTACAACTGTTTTAAAAGGAAAAATACTTGCTTTAAAAAAAAAGCAAAAATCTCATGATCCATTTTAACTGTTATCAACAACCTGAGATGACAGGAAATACACCACAGACTAATTCACGTCACAGCATGTGTAAAAATCCCAGAAGTTAATGATAAAACAATAAATTTGAAACATTTAACAGATGAAGAATGAACTTATCACCTTTTCTGCATTAACACTCACTATGGCATTTCCTATAGCTATAACTTCTTAAAAAATAACAAGTTAGACAAGTATGACTTTACATATTCATTTATTTCTCATAAGCTACTCTCTTCATCAGAAAATGTCAAATACCTTCAGTTATGGAACAAGGCTCAAAACAAAAATTTTCCAAATATATTTTTGTACATAACAACTTCTTGCCTATAAACAATAAAAAAAAATCTCACATCATGCACATAAACAGTACAGCTTGAACTCTTACTACCACCCAGGTTTAGAAACAGAACATTAATACACCAAAAGCCTGACTGCAACATTCAATCATTACTCTACCGTTTTCTAAGAGGCGTCATTATCCTGACTGCTAACTATAGATCTACCTGTTATAGAACTTTCTAAAAATGCAATTATGTGGTATTTATTCTTTTGTATTCTACTTGTTTCAAGGGTGTTTATAAGATATATCCATGTTGTTGAATGCAGCAATGATCTGTCAATTTATATTGTGGATAATATGACATTCTATGATTGGAACACTATTTGTCCATTCCATGTTTGAACTGTGATTAAACACTGGAATCACAGATCTGTGTCAATTTCGTTTAAATTGTGCTCATGACACATCATTTTCCATTTTGCTTAAGACAGTATCTTCCACCACTTTTGGAGTAAGTACTCAAGAAATGAAAATACCTCCCTACATCACAGCCCACTTGCCCATCAACACATACAGGGTCCAGATGACCTCGGGTTCCCTTGCTTCCCTCACACTCCTCTGGTTTCTTCAAAGTTGATTTGGAGTAAGGGCATAAACAGCAAGGACCAATATGATAAGAAATGGAAACAAACCTAGAAAATACGTTCTTTACCTGAAGAACTTTTAACTGTAGAACTTTTGTTAAACTTGAACTTATACTCTGAGCTCCTAATCCAGCTCAGAAGTCTGCGAAAAGTAAATCCATGGAAAGTTTATTATGCCTTATCGTAATTCATTTCACCACCAAAAGTAAGTCTGGAGTAATGAGTACTTTCTAATTCTTTCATGAACAGTCATAATGTTTCTTGCTTCATACATCTAAAAACATTCACAGTGCTATCTCAGTTCATGAACACTTTTATTTACAAACAATTTGGTTCACAAAAAACATTTGGCAAAATTTTGTTTTTGTTTTTGAACTCTGCAATGCATGACAAGCACAACTGCAGCCATCCTTTTTGTACAACATAAACATGGCCACTTTCGCCAGATTCATGAACAAACAAAGTTTATAAATTGAGGTACCACTGCATCCCACCCCCACCCCAACTCATCATTATCCATGTAGTTAGAAAGCACTCCAAAAATTTCTGGGTAAAACTTTTTTTAAGTTCTTTCTTTGTAGTTATTTTGCTCACTGAGATTACCAACCTGTAAGCACCATTACATGCCCTATTTTCAGTTCTCTAAGCCCATGACAGGCCCTCTCAAACACACAAGTATAATAATTAGCTTCATGCTGATCTGAAACTATTTTAACAATTGAGAAGTTAGCATATAGGGTATCATTTCAATACCAGACAAGAGAAGAAAGAATATGATGTAGAACTCCAGGTACGTTTTCTAAATAGGTTGGAGAGGCAGAGATGAATTTGTGGGCAGATGATAGAATTCGCTTAGTAAATGAATCTGAGTGTTCCTTTTAATATGACTCTCAAAAAAAGGAAACTCAACCTTAAATTTTATTAAGAAATAAAATAATACCAAGGAGGAAAGAGCTCTGTTCTGTTCTGTACCATGAGAGGCTATCAGCAATTAGTTTTAGTTCTGAGCAACGCATCACATGTTCTGAAGGTAAACAAAGTTCTTAACTTTTGCTAGTACAAAGATTAGGAAAAATGCTACCTTTTAAATGTGTTTTTCTGACTACTAGTCAGGACCCCATCTACTGATGAAAAAATGCAAATACCTAACAAACACCTGTGAATTGCTTGTTCATATCTTTTCTTAGGTTATCTTCATCTTAAAAATTGGTGTCTGAAAGTTCTGTGTCTATGGCCTCACCAACCTGGTCATGCCCGATTTCATCCAAAAGTTCCTTGTATCATAAGGATGCTGAGCTTTTCTCAGTATGTGATACAAATACTTTCCCCTACTCTATCATTTGTACATTGCTTTTATTGAGTGTTTTCCCACATAATTTTTTAGAAACTCTTTATAGTCAATTTTGCTTATGACACAACATTTTCTGCTTTGCCTAACACAGTTACCTTCCACCAGAAGATTCTACTTTTTCACTTTAGACCTATGGTTTGAAGTACAGACCCAACTCCATTTTCTTTCAGTTGAATATCCACTATATCAATACCCTTTAGTAACCAATACTTTCCCTCTGAACTGATTACCAGTTTTATCATTTTTAAAGTTATAGAACCACATACAATAGTTAAGATTTAGTCTTTTCTATTGTCTATTCTTGTACCCATATCATGTTATTTTGACAAAGAAGGCTGTGGTAATTTTTAGTATCTAGGACCCTTCCCCTTTATTTTTTCTCTTATATTCTCACAGTGGGCTCTTTTTCCAGGCACACATTTCAAGACAGAACTGGATAAAAGTTGCAAAGTATGCATTATGTACATTTAAAAATGAGTTAATTCATTTGATATGCAGAATTTCAATTATATTTCATTAAGTGAAAAATAATAAAGGAATAGAAAAACTCATGTGGACAAATGTCCTTGTGATGAAACACGAGGGTGGAGGGAGACTAAAAATTGTGGCAGACAGTGCACCTTATCTGAAGCAGGTGGAGGGAACTGTGGCACAGGGAGTTAAAACAAAAAAGACTGTTAGGCAAGAGTCTGATCAATGGAAAAATAAAGAGAAAAGATCCATTAACAGAGGCATAGAGACCAAAGAAGATGGCGCTTACTAATATTCTACTTGGACAATTCCACCACATAGCCTTGAAAAACCAACTTGATCGTTCTACAATGCTCTGCCCTATATCCAACCTTCCATCTAGTTAAGAACACAGACTGAGCTCAACAGATGTTCCAGTTATATGAATTCCATGGCCTGCCTTTTGGGTTTTCAGATATAAATCCACCCACAAACAGCAATAGAGAATATAAGCATCCTATGCCTTCACCAGCACTGAAACCTGAACACTGTGCTCTCCAACTCCTCTGAAAAAATACACTTGAGTTCACTGGTGACCACTGGAAGTAGGAAGGTACCCACTCTTAAACTCTGCACTGAAACCCACAAAATATACTAAGAGAAATAAATTTTCATATAAAACAGAACAGACTGCTGATAACCCTGAACCATGTATCACAATATACTCTATCAAAAGGAATAATTTGGAACAAACTGATAATGAATAACACAAGCTAGCCTACACCATTACCTATCCAGGCACAGCTGTACTTCCCTACAATTAATCTAGAAGAGCCTAAGGATTTTTATTTGAAACAAAGATGAATAAGAGTACAGAAAAATGATAGGAGAGCGAGCAAATATTCTTTTGATGCTACATTTTCCATACAAAAAAAAAATCAGAAGGGGAGATGGGGGATAAAGAAAAAACTATGTACAAGTCATCTTTATTTTCCCTGATTTCTAAATCTGTAAGGGGTATGGGGGAAGGTATGTAGAAAAGAGAACAACTAGAAAAATAAACCTCAATTCATCAAATCAAGGTAAACGGACAGCTACTGTGCACCCCTAAAGGGGTGACCAATTCATCCAAAAGAAGGAAAGACGAATTCTGAGGAGAGACATGGTTCTGAAAACAGAGAAACTTCTGTGACAAAGCATCCTGAGAAAAGGAAAGTGAACAGAATCGTCCAGATGCCCCAAATCACACGCTCCTTCTCCCCCACACCATGACCACCACCATCACTACTAAAAATAACAGTACTAACATGGAGTTTTATATTGTAGTCACTAATCTTTGAGTTTTATATGGTATCTCTTAATCCTCCAAGCAATCCTAATGAGTAAGTTAACTCTGTCTTCATTTTATAGATTCGGAAAACTAGATTCAGAGCAGTTAGGTCAATGCCCTGTAGTAGTATACTTAGGAAATAAAAGACCCAGAATCGGAACCCTAGCAGTATGGTCTAAAAGTTGTGATTTTAACTGTTATGCTATACTCCTCTCCCAAATTTATGCTCTCCCAAATTTATGTTAAACAACAGACCCACAGAATACACAGGATTTTTTATTTAAACAGTGTATATTTACATACCTTGCACTGCAAGCTCTGCTTGAGCTTCAACTGTCTCATTTCCATTATCAGCTATACAAAAATAAGTCCCAGCATCATCCTCAGTGATATCACTGATCTCCAGGCTACCACCTGCCAGCAAGACCAATCTTTCAGAGCTGCACAAAAAATATTGATACCTATCAGTATGAGCAAAATAATACCTGTGAACTCTCCATATAAAACAGAAAACATTTCAACAGCATTATTATGGACATGGCTACAAATGGACTGAGACTAACATAGTATTATTCAAATTTAAGACCAATTTGCTTTGCTGATATTTTTCATGGCTATCACAAATACAAATCAAATTTTATAATGAATTCTGGCACTTCTAGTTATTCCCAAAAGGGTATTACTTTTGTGATCAATTCCATTTCCCCTAGCCCAACCCTGTCTCTCTGCTCTGGTGAGCTTTTTGGAAATGAGTTAATTTTCAAGTCAGGAATCCACCTGAGGCTGATTTCACCACAGCTATACCACACAGATTACTAACAGAAAGAAAAAATTATGAGGGCAAATGTCAAACCAGAAACAGTAAGTCACGGGATGACAATTTCCAAAGGTGGCTTGGATAGGAAAGGGAGCAAATGAAGAAGGGAAGGGAAAGAGCAGGACAGTTGTCAGAGAACAGCTCCTTAGGTGTGGTACAAGGCAGGAATCAGCCAGCAACATGCTATTACCAACTAATGATGTTGATGAATACTGAACCAACACTATAAAGTATTATGTTTATTTAAAGAAACATTAATATTATAACACTGAGGAAGAAATCACAAATCAATATTCTAATCAAAGTTTTATAAAGTGAACAAGTTTAGTCAATTTGGAGAGTTACAAATTAAACCAAACATGCAAAGGAACTTGACAGAAAGCAATTCTACAAGTGCATAATTTAAGCCGCCACTTTAAAAGTCGCCTTCATAGCCAAAAATGCTAACTACAGTAACATATACAATACTAAATGCATACATATAGAATTTAATTTTAAACCCCTATAAACTGGGCTCTCATAAGCTTTTTCTTTCAAATCTTAATAGTGTTACGTACTAACTGTATCTGTGCTCACCAACAAAAAATGTTTTGATTATAATTTGATTTTTCATATAGAATTCCTTATGGTGGAAGATCAGAGGCAACAACTATGTGATATTTGTTACATGTATAATTTTCATACTAAGTAAAGTGTTACTCTGGTTTAAACCAGAGTCCATTGTATGCACAGGTCATTGTACTTACTGAAGCTGGTAAACAAGATTAAAATCTGGACAGAGAAACCTCAAAATAAGAATCAGAGTTAATGACTTCTCCAAGAAACACTACCCTGTATGGTCATGATTAAATTTTATTAAGTAATTTTTCTATCTGAAAAGTCTTAATTATACACTTAAATTCCAACCTTATGTGATGAAACAGAAAAGCAAGAGATCATATAATGGAATAGACCAAGAATAATTAGGATAAAAGTAACAGAAATAAAACAGGGTTTTAGTGCCTCAAAAAATAATTTTTTTTAATTAAAATCCTACACTTGGAGAAAATCACTATTAAGCTTAAGAAGAGAATAACTGAATGCTCTCAAGTGAGAAATTAACAATGTATACACATGATATCACCTTTGAAAGTGCAACAGTTTATCTAATCATTATCTTAAAAATATTCCTGACACTTGCTAAGTCTGATATTTGGTATCAATGAGTGCTGTACAGTAGTGATCTTTCTAAATGAAGTTGATTTTACTCCCTTTAAAAAAAGCCTAGGAGGACGACTGTCCATTTGCTTGGCAGAATTCATTTAACTTGTTTATGCTCACAGTAAAAAGGGAAGCCTTTAAGAACTCCAACACTGAAATATGCAGGGCAAAAGGAATAATATGTGAAAAAGTATGTGTGGTGAATGACACATACTGAATATGAGAGGCGTGTGTGTCTCAGAATACTTAGGGTCTATACGGAAAATCTCCTGAATTATTCTTAAAATTAGAAGAATATTATTAACCATCATACAGTCATATTTGATTAAAAAATCATCTGTCCTCAAAAATACCTCTTAATAAATCTGGATGGTCTGAAAAGATAAATGTTTTTTACTATGATTTGTATAACTGGCTCATTCAGACCCCAGACTAAGAATCACTCCACTAAGAGAATAATTCTCTAACACTTGATATAAAAATAGCAATTCCACCTCTACCTCTCTTGGCATACCTCGAATACTCTTATCTTCTTCACTTACTATAACTTGACAGTTCATATATTTATTTCATTATTATCTAGTTCTTCCCAGTTAGAATAAAAGCCCTGTAAGAATAAAAATTCTATTTGGTTCATTACTCTATTCCCTGTACCTAGAATAGTTCCTGACACAGTCAGTATTCAGTAATTATTTCCCCAATAATTATTAAACAAATGTAAATATTAGAAATCCTTACTTTTCTTATACAAAAATAATTTTATTTACATCTTTATTATATATTCAAAATATTCTGAGATGGTAAAATGTCAAAGTCTTAAAAAATCTATTTCAAGCTTTCTTAATAAAGACTGTTCTAACAATAAAAATTTCTGCTCTAAGAGCTTGAAAATTTGTACAACTCTTTAAAGGTTCCCCATTTTGTTTTTAGCAAATTTTTTTTTTTTTTTTGTAAGGGAGCTGCAATTGGGCCAGAGATACAGCTTAGTGGCACAGCACCTGCCTGGCAAGTGCAAGGTTCAGAGTTCGAGTCCCAGTACCAATAAATAAATAAATAAATAATAAGTAAGGTGAGCTGTCATTGATTCATTTCACTCATTTTTTATTGACTATGCAGACTAATGGGTATTATTTTAGTAGATTTATATACGCATATACTTAGAGCATTTTCACTCTGATAACAGGCTTTTTAAAAAAAAATTCCTTGAACTGTGATAAATCCCTTGCATAATATTTACACGGTAAGAGAAGTAGGAAGAAAGAGAGGAAGCAAAATATGGAGAGAAGTACTTTGTGAATGGATGTGTACTGAGAAAGAACTCAGGTGACTTGGGTATGATTTTCACCAGTTACACTAATGGAATATGTCAGGACCAGTCACATTGTACTGCATCATCCCCACTGATCACTGAAACCTGATCACCCAGCCAATGAGACCATACTTCTCTCCATGTCTTGGCTACTGAACTACACAAATTAAGACTGTGTACTCTCGCTTCTTCTTCTTCTCCTTCTTTTTTTCTTTTTGTTTCTTTTATTTAAAGATAATAAAACCCAACAAAACAAAGCAGAATAAAGCCAATGAAAACAAAGCAGTGAAACTGGTACAGAACTTTGAAGTAGGGTAATAGAAAAACAACAATGGCTACCATAGTGTATCTTGTGATTTTCACAATAGTTGTCCATCCCATCAGTTACAGCAAAATCGAATCAAAACAAAACAGAATCAAACCAATCAAAACAGAACAATGAATAAAGCAAAACAATCGGAACAAAACAGAACAGTGAGAACAATACTGGATTTCAAAAACAAGACAGAAGGAAATCCCCCATATTTGCTATACTGCATACTATTTTCCTCCCAATAGATGCTCAGACCACTGGCCATAGGCCTGCAAAGTCAACCAAACAACACAAAAACATTCAGTTGCTTTTTTTGCACCTCAGTTGCTATCAACTCAGCTACTTATGTGCGCCCATGCGGGAGAGTGGGATGTGATTCTCACCCCACAGGCAGGTAGGATCGCGGAGGCACTATCTGATTTGTCTCATCCTGGGCCCCACATAGCTGGCACAGCTTACCAGAAAGGCTGGCTAGTTGGCTTGTTGGTAGGCTCCTCCCAGCCCCAGCAAGGTTGATTCTTGGGAAGCACTGACTTGTCTCTTCCTGGATCCCACATGGTTTATGCCACTCTCTTTTGATTACCTCAGAGGGATATGCTAGATCTGCTCTGTTCAACTCAATAGCCACTGACCACATGAAGCTAGTTAACACTTGTTATTGTGGCCAGTGTGACTAAGGAACGAAATGTGTTTAATTGTAATTTTCATGTGCAAGGTGAAGCAGTGTAAAATATCTTCCACTAAGCACGATTTTATTGTTTGAGTAGAACTACATTTCAATCTAAACGGCACATTACACAAAATATTCCTGTTGTATTGAACAGTGCATGCACAATTCTCATTTTTTTAGTGTTGGTACCAGAAAACTCCAATTTATTAAAGTGGCTTGTATTATACTTTCATTGGACAGCACTGCTCTACAAGAGTGATCCTTCGCTGGGGGTAATTTTGCCTTTTCCTTGTCATCACAAGTTAGAAATACTTTTGGCATCTGTTGAACAGAGACCTGAGATCCCGGTGAACATCTGACAATGTACACAATAACTCTGTTTTGGAAACAAAAACATAGCTACCTACTGCTACCACCAATACCACTCCAGTTCTCTTATGAGAGTACAACTCAGAAAAGTACTCATACATAAGAAAGAGATGGGGTGGCAGATGATATGATGCAGAATTGAAAGATTTTACAAGGCAAAAACAAAAGGATGAGAGATATATTTCCTTATACTGTTTGAGCAAAGGAAAAAACCATCAAAATGCATGTAAAAATGAGAGACAACTCAGACTAGTCAGGACTGGAAGCTCTTATAACGATTCAGGAAAGGAAATCCTGAAACCATAAGCTAAGTATTCTGTAGAAAGAACAAACTGAATGACTATGCTTCAGCATCTCGGAATCATTTTTTTTCTTTACACAGTTTATACACCGCAAGGATGACACATGAGCATTATAATGTGCTTAAATAATCACTTTTTATTAGTCCATAGTTCCAAATAGGAATAGACCAAGTCTCAAGCTAAGACTGAAAAAGGCCTTTTGGCAGACAAGTTACCTTTCTGTGTTGAGCACCTCCTCATTTTTCATCCATCTGATAGCTGGAGCAGGAAATCCTGAAGCAACACATGGCAACACTGCACTCTGACCAATGACTCTGACTAAGGAAGAAGGCTGTTTCAAAAACACTAAGTGTGGTGTTTCCTCTAGATCTAAGAAGAATTTAAATGAAAGACAAAGATTAAAAGATAAAGCAGTTTACTACTTAAATCATGAAGAACTGCTTATTCCTATCAGTTTGTGTGGCATAAGTAACACAAGAAAATTCCATTTAAATTGCAAATACTTCTCAATTTATTTATACAAAGCATTGTCTTACAATAACTCCTGCTTTCTGGGTACTTACTGGTCAAGTGAAGGAGATTTAATATCAGTGTCCTTCATTTTACAAGATAAGATAGAGTAAATGGCACATCAGTGCTACAAACAGTGGAGAGACAAGCAAGTTCAGGACCCAGGCCAACCTCCCCACTCAACAAGGATACATAAGAGGTCTCCTTTCCTTCCTTGTATTTTTATGTTATTTCTGAAAATCTTTCTGAGTTTCATCTTTTTAATCTGTCAATCTTTGATTTCATAATGCAGTAACCATCTAGCTTTTCAGTGTAACTCTGCATCTCCTATTCAGATATTAGAATTAATACATTTTCACTTTATAGAGCTGTTCTTTTGTAAGCATAGGAAAAGGCCAGATTCTTATAGGTAAAAAACAGAAGTTCTCTACTTAATAGGATATTCACTCAATGCTGACTTTTAAGAAAAAGAAGGCCATTCACAGGCAGAGAACTGTGACTCTTGTCCCTATTGTCTTGAGGAAAGATGTTATATAGCCATGGTAACAACCACCAGAACTAGCTTTAAATTTGCCTATCCAATGCCTACTACAGAATGATAGTTCTATAGCCATGGTAACAAGTAAATACCACCTAACAGATTACTGACAACTCATTTCAGTGAATGTGCCTTTGAAAGCCAACCAGTAAGCGACAACTCAGACTTTAAAAGTCAGTCAATCATGCAGCCAGTTAGCTCAGTTGGTTAGAGTGTGGTGCTAACAAAAGTCACGCAATCAACTGCAGAGTTGCTCACTTTTAAGGCTGACACTAATCTGCTCCTGTGTAACTACCAAAAAAGCAGGCTTCTCTGACTGATATCAGCTTGCTTTGCCTCCTAACACAATCCAAAACAATGTCCTCCCAAAAACTTTATAGCAGAATTTAAATGAGAAATATGGAAAATATCAGGCACCCAGGAGTGGGAACCAAAGCTGAAAGGTCATGAAACATCAGAAGGCTAGAGGGTCTGTGATAAGTTACCAGTGAGCGGAAGTTATTAAGTATGGAGAAAAAAAATACACAAAACCAATTGTGAGAAAGGACAGTAGGGATAGAAACAGTAAGAAAAGAATGAAAGAACAGCTGCATTTACATTAAAATGGGAAGGACCATGGAAATCCAAGCACTCTCACAAGCCAGTGTATCCAGAGTTGCAATTAACAGTTACCACCTGACTCATTCCTTATAAAATTAACCTGAGTGAGAAGATGCAGTGGAAGACAAAGGCTCAACAAAAATAGTGGATAGTATTTCTTTGATTAAGAAGAACACCATTTGATATTAAACATACTTCATTACTTGATAAAATTTTAATAATACATTTATTAAAGAGCAGGTCATTCTGACATACTTTCTTCTTTTTATCCCTGTAAAAAGCTAAGATTCTTTATGCTGACAAGAATATGTCACACCAAATACCAAATGCTTATTTTAAAAAACTATAACAATTGTTACTCATTAATAAACACAAAATTATCAGTTAATACCTGGAAGAACCTTCAATTCAGCTTCATCGCTATACTTTGGTGGCCCACCACTTTCAACTAAGCAGCGATAGAGTCCCCCATCTCCTTCAGTTACATTGCTGATCACCAGTGTCCCACTTGGAAGCCTGATAATTCTATCATCCAGGAGAAGGGGCTGTCTGTTCTGTTCCCACCTCACAAATGGCACCAAGTCTGCATTAACTTCACAATTTAGGACTGCACTGTTTCCAGCATACACAGAAGAAGGTTCTGGCTGGCTGGTAAATCTTGGAAGACCTGGACAATAAGAGAAAACAAGGTGGGGGGGGGGAGGGGAAGAGTCAGTAAATACTACTTAAAAATGTAGCACAGGGGCCAGGAGCAAGTCAACTCATGAGTCATAACATAAGGTGAATCAGGGCTGAGAAGAAGGTCCATGGGTTAGAAAATTTGCTATATACAGGAATACAGAGCAAATAAGTACTAAGGATAATTGGAGTCAGATTCCTCACAGTTGAAAAAGTAAGGTGCAAATATGGAAAAAGATACAGGGTAGAAAAAATTTCATGGTACTGGCCCACAATGAAGGTATCAGTGTAAACTTAAAGCTTTATATAACTATAGATATATAAATATATAGATGTAATAGAAAAGTATTGTGAGTACATACACAAACATACACATACATATATATATATAGTTGATACAGACCTAGTCCTTAGATATTAATACTCCTACACATACACTCCCCCATACTCATATACATTATCTACTCCCAGGCCCAGAATCAATATCATTCTAATAGCAACAGGTGCATATGGTGACTTTATCTTGATTTCTAAATACCAATTATCTATTACAACAAGCCAGTATTTTTTGTAGAAATGGCTGACTCTAGGACTGGAATATGCAAAAAACAAACAAACAAACAAACAAACAAACAAAAAAAAGATAAACCAGGTTTTTGTTTTTTTAAACTAGATTCATGTGATGAGTTTTATGCCATAAAATAAGGAACCATTTGAAGAACAGATACATTGAAAAAAAAAGTGGGTCCCAAGAAAGACAGGAGTTTCTTCTGGCTAAATCTGGGATAATGGTATTTCTATATTATAATTCACTAAAAAAGAATCTGTTAGTTTATACTGACATTAATAAATAAGTGGAGGAGTGGAAAAATGGCTACCTTACAGATAACTAGCCCTAGTACCCAAAAAAAGAAAAAAGACTAAGAAACATACTAACTTCTCTGAGGTCACTGAAGAGAAAGGTTTGTATTGTTCAGACAATTAAATGCAGATATCTTGTATTCTGAGTAACTGATTTGAAGATAATAATACACAATGTATATACCATTGTTATCCCCTGATTATTGTGTTTTGAAAATTTTTTTTCTTTAAAATAAAATAATTTGAAAAAAACTAAGAAATAAATTATGAGAAACGATTCCAGATTTTCTAATTTTATGACAGTGAGTTAGTCCAAATGCAAATATAAATAACCCTGCTGTATTTTTCCCTTACTTTTTATTTCAAGATGACTTCTGAAGGAAAGAAAATAATCCAAATACCTACTTTTAAAAAATCAGAAAATCAAGAAAAGATTAACATTAAGCATAAAATCTAATAAAGTTGGGGAAAAGAATCTCATATAAAACCAAGAATTGGTTCCATTTTTTAATGATCAAAAAATATTCCCTCCTAAGGTCTCATTAAAATGAGTAATTTTTAAAAATGCAAACCCACAACAACAAATGGGGAATTGGAAAGCAAGAAATTTCTGGAGAATTGGCAAGCAAAAAGTTTCTGAATAGGGAAAGCAGATGGAGGAACTAGTAACTGCCACATTGAGGCAGAGAACATGGTGGCTTCTTGGGCTCACAAAAGGGAAGCCAGTTGTCCTTCTGCCTCTGGAGAACTGCAAGAGGAAAAAGGGAGTGGGAGTAAGACGGAGTTGGCAAGAGGGGATAATCAATGTCTGTATTTAGACCAGGCCAGTCCCTCTACTTTTGGGCACAGTCACGACTACTTCCCAGGCAGGAAAGCAGGAAAAAGCAAAAAAACAAAAAAAACAAAACAAAAACAAAAACAAAAAAAAACAAAAAAAAACAAAAAAAAAAAAAAAAAAAAAAAAAAAAAAAAAAAAAAAAGAAGAAAAGGAAAGAAAAGAAACTGTCTCATATTTATTTCTATACGCTATATGATTAATGTTCTTTCAAAACTTTCCTGCTTTCTGCACTTGGCTAATTGGTTTCTACTGTTTACAACCAAAAACCTGAAACAGGTTGCTAAAATTTTTTTGAATGGTAATTTGGCAATATCTTGTTTGTTTGTTTGGATGACTGGTTTTTTTGAGACAGGGTCTACTTATGTAATTCAGACTGGCCTTAGTCATTAAACTCACTATGTGTCCAGGTTGGCCTTAAACTCCTGAAGATCCTGCTGCCTCAACCTCCTGAGTGCTGGTATTAGAGGCATGTGCCACCATGTCCACCTGGCAATATCTTTTTCTTTTAAAAAAAAAGTTCCATTGATATAATTTATATGCCATAAAGGTCAGCATTTAAAGCATACAACTTAATGATTTTTTAATATATGAAAAGAGTTGTACAACGATCCAAATAACCTAATTTCAGAACCTTTTTATCAACCCCCAAAGAAAGCTTGCTCCCCATTTCCTATACTATCCGTATCCCCAGGTCTTTAGCCCTAGAAAACCAGTTAATCTACTTTCTATCTCTACAGATACACCCATTCTGGATGTGTGTATGTGTGTGTGTGTGTGTGTGTGTGTGTGTGTGTGTGACATACAGTATACAGTCATTTATGACTGGTTTCTTTAACTTTGCGTATTTTTCTAGTTGATCCATGTTGTCAAATAAGGACTTCATTCCTTTTTACTGCTAAAGAATATTCCACTGATGAATATACACATTTTGATTATCCATCACTTGGTGGATATTTAAGTTATTTCCACACATCATCAATTATGAATAACATCATTATGAACAATCATGTGCAAATAGTTGTGTGGATATTTCTCATTTCTCTTGAGCAGACACCTGGGGTAGAACTGTTGCGTCACAGTTTAACTCTATAGTTATTAACTCTATAGTTAACATTTTAGGAAATGACAAAGTAGTATCTTTGTTTTTTCTTTTTTTTGTTACTGGGGATCAAACTCACCACCTCAAGCTTGCCAGGTAGGTACTTACGCTGCTGAGCTAAATCTCCAGCCCCTAAACTAATATCTTTTTAAATCAATCTCTCTCTCTTTCTCTCTCTCTCTCCCTCTCTCTCTCTCTCTCTCTCTCACACACACACACACACATACAAAGGGTATCCTATAAGCTAGCAATCCCAGTTTTGGTACTCTATTTCACAGAAATAAACATTTGCAAAAAGTACTTCAAGGTAGTACTGCCAAAAATTTTAAGCCATGTAAATGTTCAACAAAAGGAACTTTGAATAAATCATGGTATCTACAGAATGCACACTCTGTAACTATTAAAAAGCACTTATTCATCTCTTAGCTTAGATGTTACTTCCTGTGGTTACCAAAGCTAACAATGGATTATATAACTCTCCTATAAAACTCTTCCTAGGGCTGGGGATATAGTTCAGTGGCAAGGTGCCTGCCTGGCAAATGTGAGGTTGTGAGTTTGATACCTAGTACCAAAAAAAAAAAAAAAAAAACCTTCTTTGCAATTACTATACAAATGTATTCCCTTGTGTTATGGTTTATACACTGTGTCAACTTGAGAAGTCTAGAAGCTTAATTAAGTAACTCAGCAGCTCTACATCCTGGGGTGTAGAGCACCAGCAGTTACCTATTCATTGTGTCAATTTGAGAAAGTCAGAAGTTTAACTGAGAGACTCAGCAGGGAGTCAGGGTTCTTATTTTGTAAACATCCTCATCCTGTGCAAAGGAAGGCAAGGAGATTTGTGAATGCTACACCCACCCTGGGGTGGGAGAGGTGTCTTGTGTACAATATAAGGGAGAAGAGTTTTGCTCTTGCCCCCTTTTACTCTGGCTGCTTTTGCTCAGCTGCTGCCTTGAAGTGTTGTCCTGGTGTCATGCCACCCTACGTTGAAGCCAGCTGATTATGGACTGAAATCTCCAAAAACTGTAAGCTAAATAAACCTCTCCTTCCCTAATTTTGGATGTCAGGTGTTTTGTCTTAGCAATGAGTGAAAAGTAACCAAGACACCTTGTATTAAAGCTGCCTCTGTACTAAGACATTTAGTCAAAAATCATTCCCAAAGAACATGAGAGTGAAATGAAGTATGAACAAGCCCAGCGAAGAAGAAAAAGAGGAAAAGATAAAGGACAGAATTAATGGAAAGAAACAAAAGAGAACTCATACCACACTGCACTGCCACTGCTAAAACTGGTGAGGGTAGTGATGATGGGAGCGGGGGCTGAAATGAAAAGAAATGAAACTGAAGAAGTGGGCATGAGCTCACAAAAGGAATCAAAAGGCTGATTAAAGAGTTTATATATTAAGTAAACAGTGTTACTAGAAAATCAGTAAACTACTGAAGGGTAAGAAAGAGTACTCTGACCAGTGTGGAGACCAGATAGAAGGAAAGAAATGAGGTTGCAGACAGGAAGGTATAAAGCTGCCATGAGACATCCAGGATTCTTAGGGAGGAGAAAGTAGACCAATACAGAAAAATTATGAAGTAGAATTCATGAATTTAGTGATTGCATGCAAGGTAGAGTTACCAGGAAGAAGTCGCAAAAGCCCAGATAAGATAACAGATATTTAAGAACATAATGATAAACAGAAGCCTGGCCTAAATGACATTGTAGAGGAAGTGATTATACTAATTTATTTATCACATGTATTACAGAAATCATAGCAGATGGACAAGGAGGGAGGGAAGAAAGAAGAAGAAAATGAAAAACATTTGCCAAGAGATCTAGGTTTTTCTTCTTTACTGTTTTACAAAACCCTATTAAATGGTTTTCCTGGAAGGATAAAGCCATCAAACTCATTTAATATATAACCTCCTCTGCCATAAGTTAAAAACAGAAAGATAAAAGCTGCTCAGTACCTCTGAGAGTAACTTCTAAGCCATTAGACAAGTGAAGTGTTATGCTACTTTATTCCATACAGTGCGGAGCAAGCCCCAGCAAAGGCTGACACACATAGTACATGCACAATGG
Organism: Dasyprocta punctata; assembly: GCA_004363535.1. Classification (NCBI taxonomy): domain Eukaryota; kingdom Metazoa; phylum Chordata; class Mammalia; order Rodentia; family Dasyproctidae; genus Dasyprocta; species Dasyprocta punctata. Next base: position 60,642 of record RJWM01002368.1, on the reverse strand, counting down.
ATATCTGTTAAATGATCTGTTGTCACCAATTAAATGAAAACTCCAAAATAATACTGCCTTTTTGTGTGTGTGTACTGTACTGGGGCTTGAAGAAGGCAGGACCTCACACATGCTAGGCAAGTGTTCTACCACTGAGCTACATCCCCACTCCTTTGTAAGACAGAATCTTTCTGAATTGCCTAGGTTGGCCTCAAATTTGCAATATTCCTGCCTCAGTTTTCTGAATAGCTGGATTATAGGTGTGTGCCATCGTATATGGAATAATACTGTTTTTTTTCCTTCAGATTTACCCTTGATAAAAATTTGAAAAAGCAAGTAAATCACTTAACAAGGCTTACCTGCTACAGTGAGCTTGGCTGTTCTACTAACAATAGTTCCAAGACTATCAACAGTGGCCACACACTGATAGTAACCTTCATCAGGTTTATTGTGTTTGGAATGCACCACATTGCTAATAAATAAAGATCCATCTGGAAGAAGCTGGCGTCGATCATCTGATACTAAGTTTAAGAAAGTGCCATCTTTTTTCCATTCAATTTTTGGAGAAGGTTCAGAATATGCTGAACAATTTAATACAACAGAAGAGCCTCTAATTGAGAGCGTATCCACTGGCTCCACCAGAAAATAAAATGGAGTGAATGTTCGAACACCAGCACCTACAAAAAAACAAAACAAAATTAAGCAAAACATCCTTCTACTATTTCTGTAAGAAGTCCAAAATTACTCTCAAATGATTATGCTCTTTGGGTGTGGTACATAAATATGTATAACCATTTTACTAACAAAACTTATTTCTTACTAAGAAACCAAAACTTGACTCATTTAGACCACAGACACACACACACACACACACGCACAATTTAAAAGAGATCAGCTTGTTATAGTATCTAATGAAAGTTCTAATTCAAACCCCACAATTGAATTTAGAAATACTTAAAAATGACTATACTGAAAGAAAAATTTTCTACAGAACAAAGAGATACATAATTGAAATAATTTTTTGTTTGTAAGGCATCTTTTTATGTTTATTGGCTGTTTGTATTCTGTTCATAAACACGCTACATACATTTTACTCATTTTCCCTGCAGATTAGTTATCCTATGACTTTGATCTTTGGTCATTGGTTTTTTTTTTTTTTTTGGTCATAGCTATTATGTCTTGCAAAGTTCCTTTCCTCCATTTGATTTTGGAATTTTTGTTGTAATAAAATAAATTTTAAACTATATAAAATTAAATGTGCTATATTTAGAGAAAGGTCTCCTTTATCCTAAAATTATTTTTTAAAAAATAGCTTTGTTTTGTCCTATTAGTTTTACGGTTTACTTTTTTACATTTAACTTTTATCTAGAATTCTTTTTTTTTTTTGTACCAGAGATCAAACTCACAACCTCATGCTTACCAGGCAAGCACTTGAGCTGCTGAGCTAAATTCTCAGCCCTGAATTCATTTTGATGAAAAGATCACAGATGGGATCAGTTTAATTTTCTTAAGTCTCTCATAGTAAGAACAAAATTTAAAGACATTTTTTGCTATAAATTTTGTATCTCAGTCACAGAAAGCTTTTCAATATAAATTTTCCTTATTGATCAACCTACCTGTGAACAAACTCAAGCCATTAATCAGGTATCTCTAGGGAAGGCTGGTCTAATAAATGACACTAAGACTTCTTTTCAAATACCTATTTATAATTTATTTAATTATGCACTTAAGGGTGACACTAATTCTATATTATGAGTGTTCTAAATAAATATGAAACACACCAGCAGAGGAAGGAAATAATATTCAGTTGTTCAAAAAACTTCCCAGTACTTACAACAAGCAAATTCCAATTCTTTTTTTTTTGTTTTTTTTTGGTACTGGGGATAGAACTCACAACCTCTTGCCTGCCAGGCAGGCACTTAAGTCACTGAGCTAAATCCCTGGTCCTGCAAATTCCAATTCTTATCAGAGTAACCACTCCCCTCCCCCAAGGCAACAATGGGGTCTTGGGATGGAAAGTTTCAGGTCTCCATCCTCATTTGATGACTACGAAATGCATTTGTCAAGTCTTGAAACTCTTGAAAATTATTTTACGAATTTTTCAAAAGTAATCTGAAGTTACTTTATCATTACTATTAAAATTTTTATACTGCCTTAACTTACTGGAACTATAATGAATTAAAATATAAGCAAAAGGGAAGCACAGATGTGGGCGAAACTTTCTATCTTCTCTGTATAACTTGTATCTTTATTATACTACCACCTGAGCTTAACACAGGAATTTAAGAGATAAATGTGTTTCAGACTGGCAGTTGAAATATGCAAATTGTTTTAAAAACATTTCAATAGATATTAACAAAACATTTTTAAAACATTAGGATAAAATTTTCCTTGTTTAAAAAAATACCTAACAGGTAATTACACCAATTCAGATGTCTCACAGTTTAACATTCTGTCTTCCTTTTATTTCTTTTTTCAAAACCATGCTCATTATCAGCCAATTTGAGGCAAAAAGTGTGTACCAGTGTGTTCAAAACATTACAATAAAGTTAATGCTCACAGTAAAGCTTATAAATGCCTTTGAAAACCAAGACATTTCAAGATGTTATAAAAAATATCCACCCCAAACTAATTAAGATATAGTGTTAAAAACATACGGATATTATTTTTGTATTTTATTCCCCCAGTTGAACAGTGATCTAAGATATACTTTCTTCACTTAAAATCCCTCAACATTTGCCACTGCCTTTTAAAATCTAATGAACTTCTTAAGTGGACCTCCCTGTCTGTCTCCGTGTGACCTGCCCCCCTGCTCATCTCCAGCCCCCTCACATCACTCACTCTCTTGTCACTCCCCCTGCGCGTTCTCTTCACACCAGCTGGTCCTGCCATGCCTCACCCCCACACAACTCCTGGGTTTCCTTCAAACTCAGCTAAGTAGGACTTTCTTACAAATGCTGGCTGTCCTTGGTGCCCAAGTAAGGTCAGTTCATCCTATCACAAGCAAGTATGGCACAGACTGTACCTAAAGAGCACTTCAAATATTCTTAATCTTTAAATGTTTGTAGTAGCTTTTTTTTAGACAGGGCCTTGCTATGTATTCTCGTCTGCTCTTGAATTCACAAGCCCAGACTGGCCTTGAACAGGAAGTGATCTTCCAGACTCAGCCTTCTGAGTGATGAGATTCAGGTTTGCACCACCACGCCCAGTTTGTAATAATTCGCTTTTTTAAAAATTTATTTATTTATTGGGCTTTTTGAGACAGGGTCTCACTATGCAGTTCAGGCTACCCTTGAGCTGACTTCCTAGCCCAGGCTGGATCCTCCTGCCTCAATCTCCCAAGTACTGGGATTACAGGCGTGTGCCACCATGCCCAGCAATAATTGGCTTTTAAAGCAGAGAAATTCCAAACTTTTTTGGCTCCTGGTGTTTCTTTTCTCAGTAGTTTTTTTCAAAAAGAAAAATTTTCTAGGACAAAAGAAATACCTAATAGTTCCACTTATTTATCATGTTCAAGTAAGTATTTACATTCCAAGAAATCAATAACCTTTTGCAAAAAATACAGATAAACTGAAAAAAATTAATTTCATTTTTAAATAATCACAATTCGTTGTTATGGGATGTGTGCACCTTTTGGGCATTACACAACTGCTCAAACTTCAGGATTAGATTAGACACTGCCACTCATGATTCCATGATTTTTACATGGTTGTTGCTTTGTATCTAGGCAAGTCACTGAAAGTCCAGTTTCTCAAAACTATCACAACAATGAAACAGGCAACACAAGCAAATGTTCAAACTACCTCAAACTATCTTGGACTAGAAGTTTGCACAGTGTCCAACAAATGTTGCTATTTATTCTAGAAAGTAAAACTTCTTCTGCCCCTTTTCTGAGGTGCCTGGAGGTACCTTAGGGTACAACTTGTGAACTGTATGACAAAGGTCTCTCTCTCTACAATGTTTCTATTCAATCATGTTCCCAGTATTCACCCAGTACAGTGAGTAGATAGAATCAACCTCTGGATTATACAATTTCTAAAAACATCCACTGGTTAAAGTATTGATGAGACCAAACATTCTACTCTAACACTAGTCAGTCAGTGTCTTCATGGTAAAACTCAGTAACTGAGTTTTGTAAATTCTGATGAGTTTTGTTAATTACTTGAAAAAGTCAAAATAATTTTGTTCACCAAAGAGACTCAAAAATTATCAAGATGTAACCCTGGTGTGATGGCAGACGTCTGTAATCCTAGCATTTGAGAGGGTGAGACAGGAAGACTGCTGCCAGTTCAAGGCCAGCCTGGGCTATATAGCAAGACCCTGCCTCAAAAATCAAAAAGTAAATGATCAAGATGTCATAAGAATATATATACCAATTCCCCAATATGAATGCAATTACATATCATAAACATTAATAATTTTTTAAAGCTTTAGAATTGAGAACTAGAAACATCGTAATTTAACAATCTCTGGTGAATCACACAGTAAAATACTGATGCTATAAAAAAAAGTGGAGAAATTTCACTCATTAGTTATAAGTATTTAAAAAACTATGGTATAAACCACTATGGTTCAGGCGCGGTAGATAAAAAGAGCCACAAAACAGGTCTTAAAGCCTAAAAACAAAACCCACACATACTTGAAGGCTTAATATATAATAGCAATGACATTTTAAATCAACCTGAAAAAAGAATTAACTATTCAAAATATATTACCATGACAACTGGCTGTTCATATAGAACAATGAGAAAAATAAGACGTCTATACACAACATAATAATGGCAGACAATTTGTGTCCATGTACCAGATACTATTCTAAAGATTTTCTCAATCACTCATTTAACCTTCATTACTATATTATGAGATAGACGTTAGTATCACTCCATTTTAGGGGAAAACTGAAGCACGGAAATGTTAAGTAACTTATCAAAGGTCACACAGGTAACAAGAACCAGAGACTGTGATCTTAACCACTACAATACACTGCCACTGAACACATATATAAAAATGCATTCCAATCTTATACGAAATTTTAGAGAAATCAAAGAATACCCATGGAGTTAAGTAACCCTTTAAATCAAAATAGGACCACTCATGGTGGCACATGCCTATAGGCCAAGCACTCAGGAGCACCACAAATTTGAAGCCAGCTTGGGCTACATAGTGAGATTGTTTAAAAACAAAACAAAACAACAACAATAACCAAAAAAAAAAAAAAAAAAAAAAAAAAAAAAAAAAAAAAAAAAAAAAAAAAAAAAAAAAAAAAAAAAAAAAAAAAAAAAAAAAAAAAAAAAAAAAAAAAAAAAAAAAAAAAAAAAAAAAAAAAAAAAAAAAAAAAAAAAAAAAAAAAAAAAAAAAAAACCCACAATTGAAATAGGCCACACACACTTTATGGCAAAATGCCATAACAAAGCAGACAAACAATGGGTGGAGTGGTGGGTGTCTCTCATATGTACCACATAAAGAATTTAACAGTTTAGACCACTCAATAGAAAAATGGGTGAGGTTGTATTCCAATAAAATTTTACAAAAATTGCAAAAAACATTTGACCCATCGGCTACGGTTTCATGATCCCTGCTTGCCTGAGAATATTACCCATTAAAAAGTATGCTTCAGTTAATCTAGAGTGAGTTCTGTGAAAAATGAACAATGCCAATGCGTGTACATTAGATGATTTTGTCTGTATATGATTATATGATCATTTAGAAAAGCTTAAAAGTGTTTATCAGGTTGTTAACCCTGGTTCCTTAGAGGGGAAGGGAGCTAAGGGGAAGAGTAAAAATCTCCATGTATGCATAAAATAGTTTCATAATAAAAAGCAGCATGTTGTTTAACAACACTTTTCTGGGAAAAGAGGATTGTTTTTAAAAAGATGTATCAGAATTTCTTTAACTAGTTTGTCACAGAAGAGTTACCAGACACTCTTTAGCGGACTTCATTTAAAAACTGACCCTACACCAGGGTCCTGACTCCCTACCTACTTAGTTTGCTTAATTTAGTTTACTACAGCCAGAGTCACTGGACATATTATTTTGAAATAAACTTAATGATCCTATCTGATAACATCTACATTCCCAAGTCTCTGCAAATTTCTCACTTCTTAATCGAATAGCTCTCACTTCTTGATAGACTATTCTTCACTTTTTGATAGAATACTTCACACCTCTTGATAGAACTCCATCTTATGAAAGAAAACTATCCACAGGGAACTGCTTTCAGCTATAAACTCCATCCCCCAAAATATCAACAAACTGTAACACTCAACTGCATATCTTATTTGTGTGGCAAATAATACTTCTAAATTTTATTGTATCCAGAGTGAAAAATTAACATATGGTATTTAAATACCAGAAGAAATAAAATCTAACTGTCCTATTGCTTAAAGAGGTTCAAAGTTTAACCACAGCTAAAATTCAGAATAGGATAAGCAAACACTTTCTACCTACAAAAGAAGGCATTCTGTATAATGTTCATTATAAGAAAATGATCTCTTCATATAAACTAAGATAACTGTAGAAAGACATCCTATTACTTTTATTCCTTAATTTTACTTAAATCCATCAGTCTCTAAATCCTGTATTTCGCCTATCTTGATCCTTTAGTGTCTCCACTATGACCATGTACTTCAGACTCTCTTGCTTTAAATTCTCAACTTATAATTAAAACATTAAAAAACTGAAAAATTAAAATAATTTAACATTTGAAGAGCTCAATTAAATACTTTCATGTTATCAATTATAAGCAGGTAACATTTAAGAGTCGACTAATTTTTACTACCTTTTTCTACATGACAGTGCTTGTGGCTCCAGAGCTCAGCTTCTCTCTCCTGCTCTGCACAACTAATACCCCCAATCACATCATCTTTTTTATTTTCTCAATTATGCAGACCCCCTTTCCCAATGAAAATATGTAATTAATCATTAGTATTTAGATCATTTTGTCTGATTAACATGTAGCTTAAAAAAAACCTTCATGGTATGTAAAGAAAATATACCATAAAAATAGTCAACAACGATTTTTTTTCTTTTCTGTTGAGACAGGGTCTTGCTCTGTAGTTCAGGATGGCCTGGAACTCACTATGTAGCCCAGGCTGGCCTTAAACATGCAGCAATCCTCCTGTCTCACCCTCCCAAGTGCTACAATTACAGGTGTGTGCCACCATGCCTGGCATCAACATAAATTTCTAATCAAAGCTGGATCTAAAATTCTTCAGCATCATAACATCTTCTCTAGAAACTCAATTTTTACAGAAATTGCAATTTCTATAGAAAAATATTTTAATTCATTTATTCAATATTTATTACAGTAGAGTGTTTTCCTTTTCCTTCACCTCTCCTCTCTTGCCCCGCCCACCCACCCACCCCCACCAAAAAAATATCAGGAAAAAACTACGGGAAAGTGAAGTTAGAGAGAGGTGGTTTTGAATCCTAGCTCCACTATGTTAGTTATTACATCTCTATAGAGAGGGAATATGTGTAAAACACCTGCCTTACTCTTGGCAGATCTTCAATTGTAACTATACAGAATTTAATACCTAAAGTATCTCCCCCAAAACTGCTAACAATTTCAAATGTTTCTTTTTGCCAGTCACATTTTATTTTTTTTATTTTTTATTTTTTTTATTTGAGCGAAGAAAAACAAAACAAACAAAAACAACAACAACAACAACAAAAGACGACATATATAGTAAAAACAACAAGCAAAAGAGACAAGCAAATGACTAGAGTAAATACACAACATTGCAGGTTTACAGAACCGGTAGATAGAAGCTTGACAATGGTTGCAATATTGCGCATCGTTATCTTTAAAATGGTTTCTTACATTATCA
>RJWM01002368.1:0-52734 GCA_004363535.1 Dasyprocta punctata | reverse complement strand
AGTATTTACACATGTGGGTTTGATTTATCTCGCTTATGAGTATGGTCTCAAGTCGCCAGTCACATTTTAGAAACTGTCATGCATCAAATAATATGGCCCTTATTTTTTGTTTTAATCCATTTTGACAATTATATACCAAATAAGATTAAGTGATCTTTTAAAACTGATTTTAACTGATACATAAAAGCATAAAAGTTATACATACTAATCTGGTACTATGTTATGTTTTGGTACATGTGTACACTGTATTATGTTTAAATTTGGTTAAATATGCATCTCAACATTTATCATTTCTTTATGGTGAATATTTTTAAAATTTATCTAGGTCTTGGAAATGACAGTACATTATTTCTATATATAGGCATCCTATGTGCAACAGCCCACCAGAACAACTTGTTCCTCTCTAACTGTATCTCAGTACCCACTGACCAACGTTGCCCTATGTCTTCCATCCTTCCAGTCACAGAGAACAACCATTCTACTCTCAATCTACCTGCCCCATACCATGAATTGAATACAGAGCCTTCACACTAAGCTATATCCCATCCCCTTTTTTTAATTGATTAGTTTGAAACAGATTTTTACTAAGTTGCTAAATTGTCCAGGCTGGGCTTGAATTTGTGATCCTCCTGTCTCCATATTTGAGTGCTGGGATTAACCTGATGAGGTCTTGTTTAGGAAAGCAGCAACAGAAACCAAAAGAAATGGGCAGACCTGATGAATTTTGAAGGTGGAATCAATGAACGTTGGAAACTGAGAATGTGAAAAGTGTAATGGAGAAGTCAGATGGCCAACAAGTTTGTGGCTTGGACAGTGGCTGGGATGGTGATGCTGGCAGTGAACAAACGAACACAGTGAGGAAGATCATGTGTGTGCTATAACATGGGGACTTGACAGTGCTTGTGAAATGCATGTGGAGAACATATAAGCCCGCAATTCAAAGAGATTCAGGATGATGGTATCTGTTGAAGCTGAAATGGAAAAACTGAGATGGACTAAGAAATGTAAAACTGAAGAAAACTGGGGACCAAATTCTGTAGAGCATCAACATGCAAGAGACAAGCAGAGAAAGAAAAGCCTGCAGAAATCACAGGGGTTAGAACGCAGGTAAACATAGCATTTCTGAGGCTAAGAGAGTATTTCAAAGCAGGTGAACTGCCAAGAGTAAGTAACATATGGTGGAGGTCCCAGTGCTTAGATACCTGCTGAGAAAGTCACTGATGGTCTAGATGACAACAGCTTTGGTGGAGTGCACTTGAAATAGTGTGGTGAATGAAGACAGCCTAACACAGGAGAACAGGATCACTGCTGCACTGAGAGTCCACATGAGATAATCATTACAATTACAAAAATTCAAATATAAGAATGTGGTTTTGTAAAATAAGGAGGAAAGTAGACATTTGAAGGTGACAGCAAAGTAAGAAACTAAGGTGGAAGGAAATAAAAAGGAGTCAACTGAGGTGACCAAAAATTGCACAAGTATAATGTGAGAAACTAGAAAGAACTGAAGAGTATTGTGAGACTGGGCTATTATTTTAATATTTCAGCTTTACTGAGCAATGACAAGGGGTAGGGTCAGTTACAGAAGCTGGTGTTTGAACTAGCATGAAAGAGAAGTTGCTGGAGATGAGGGTAAAGCACTGAAAATGACATTGGAAAGGCAGGCCAAGTAGACATTGAAATTATCCAGAGCAAAGGCAAGACTTAAAATAGAGAGGAAAATTATAAAACAAGATTCAAAGTGTTTAGTGAAAAGTACACAGATGATAGTGAACAAGAAAGTACATGATGATAAAATTCAGTGGCCCACTTCTTGAAAGATCAACAGCTTTGTGTGTGTGTATGTTTGGTTTTTTAAGACAGGGTCACATTATGCTGTTTGGGCTCACCTCAAGCTCACTTTGTAGCCCAGGCTGGTCTTGAATTTGCAACGATCCTGCTGTTTCAGCCTCCCGAGTGCTGGAATAACAGCTTTTTTTGGGGGTGGGGTACCGGGAATCGAACTCATGACCTCACACTTGCCAGGCAAGTGCTTGTGCCGCTGAGCTAAATCCCCAGTCCAATAGCTTTTTAAAGATAATAATTATTTAGGATTTTTGAAAACTGCTTTTCCATTATGTTTCAGTAATCAGTTATCTTCTAGAGAGATAACATCACTCTGTATTTTTAATACAGTGCTTTCCTCATGGAAAACAAGAATTACAGATTTTATTCAAGTATCATCACCATATATCTACAAATTGTTACCAAGTTCAACTAAAAAAATCTTAGTAAAGATACATTAATTCTTGAACACAGAAAACAAATAGCATATGAATAATTTATTGAAATCTTTTGCTGTCAGCAGCTTTACCAACAGAAATAATATCTATGAAATTCCATAGAACAACCTAACAAATATATACAAAAAACAATACAAAAACTGAGCATCCTTAATAATGAATCTTGTAACATAACATCAAAATTATTTTCTGCAGGAAATGCCATAAATGCACAGCTCTCAAAGCAAAATAAGCAAGATGTTTCAGAAAAATCCAGCTATAGCCTCATTAGGTCTGTAGACTGGGAGAACTTTTCTGTTCTATCATTTATTTACTAATGGAAATAAATTGAATTGAAGACCTTATTAACTCAATCCTGATTATGCATCTCTGGGAGTAAAACAAGACTTTCTATAGTGCTGCATTACTCTTTTCACACAGAGTAGAATTACTTACTAAATGAAATGCAAATGGACCTTAATCATCTTTAAAGGTACCTAACTTCATAAGAGAAACGCAAATTAAAAGTACATTGAGGGATAATTTCTAATCTGTTGTACTGGCAGAATCCAAATGTGTAACAGCATACTCTATGTAGGGAAACTATAGGGAAGCCAGGTGATAAGACTGTAAAATGGTACACTCACTGCAGAGGGAAATCTGTAACATGAAGAACAAGTATATATGCATTCACCTGTGACCTAAGAATTCCATATGTATGAGTCTGTCCCAAAGTTACAATGGCCAAAATACAAAAATAGTCACACACAAAGCTACTGACTGCAGGATTACCTATAATAACAGCCTAGAAACAACCCTGATGTGCATGGATATGAACACACTGAATAAACTATGGCACGGTAACGATTATATATTATGCTGTTGTAAATAGGACTATACAATAACTATATTCTATTACGGAATGATCTGTAGAGTAAATGAAGTGAAAAAAGCAAGTTGGAAAAAAGTAGGTTCATTTACCTAGAAAATGTAGGCTATTAATGCATGCACATATATGTACAAGTAATTTTTAATACAGATAGGGGAAATAAGAGCAAAGGAGATAGGGATTGAAAGTGGATGTCTTTAAACAGACCTTATTCATAGACTTGACTTTTGAACCATATAAATATTTTAAATAATTAAAAATAATAAATTTTTAAAACCTCTAATAATTGAAAGCAGAGATAAGACAAACCTAATTCTTTAATTGTCATTATAACCACATTGCGAGTAACTCAACAAGAAAATTTAAGAACACAATAACCAAAGTATACACAGTAGGATTACCCTAGGGACCAAAAGAATTGCAAAAAATTTTAAGCTGCTTTAATAATTATTTTATTGCACTTATTATTAGTACTATTATTCTGAGTCTTGAAGTGTATGTATCACAGGGTAAAGCTAATCAATAACTGTATTACTATCCCAGAAAACAGAATTCACAATGTGAAAGAAAAGCAATATAGATTTAAAATCAATGAGATTAAGTGAACTCTACAGCCTTCGATTTTAATTATCAATATAAAATTGTATTTTCTTTTAAGTAAGTATTTCCAAGAAAAAGTCCGAGCCTCCCAAGAATCCGCCATGCTGGGTCTAGGAGGATCCAACAGGAAGCCAACTAGCCAGCTTTTCTGGTAAGCCACACAAGCCGCACAGCTTCCAGGAAGAGAAAAGTCAGCGCCTCCTGAGAATCTGCCATGCTGGGATTGGGAGAATCCAACAAGAAGCCAACTAGTCAGCCTTTCTGGTAAGCCATGCAAGCTGCATGGCTTCCAGGAAGAGAAAAGTCAGCACCTCCAGTGAGCCTACCAGAGGCGCGGGCTGAGAATCAATCAAGCCACACCCGTCCCTCCAACCAACCCATTTGTTCAGAAGATAGGCTGAGTTAAGGTACATAAAGCAACTAAATGCTTGTATGGTTTTGGTTGACTTTGCAGGCCTGGGGCCAGTGATCTGAGCATCTGTTGAGAGGATGACAGTATGCAATATAGCAAATATGGGGGATTTCCTTCTATCTTGTCTTTGAAATCCAATATTGTTCTCACTGTTTTGCTGTGTTCCAATTGTTTTTGCTTTATTCAATATTCTGTTTTGATTGGTTTCATTCTCTTCTGTTTTTGGTTTGATTTTGCTATACCTGATGGAATGGACAACTATTGTGAAGATAACCAGATATATATGGTAGCTACTGCTGTTTTCCTAGTATCCTGATTTGAAGCTCTGTACCAATTTTGCTGTTTTGCTTTGATTGACTTTGTTCTGTTTTATTTTGTTGGATTTTACTATCCAAAAAAAAAAAAGTATTTCCTAGCTCTCTTTGGTGAAACAGGTTAGTATTATGATTAACCCAATAGCTATGAACATTTTCCTTACCTAAAGTTTGGTCTCTAAATATCACTTTCCATTCAAAAGAGCCTTTTTAAAAAATGACTAAATACAGGCTTAAAATTGGAAAATGAGACAAACTTGGAATATCTTTTCATACCAGAAAACAAAAAACTTGAAAATGACTAGTAGGGCCAACCCAAAAGAGTTTCTTATGGTCAAATATGGGGATTTGCATTTCAATAATGTTAAGACTACATCAGAATAACCAAACATGCTTAATTCTGATGCTTTATAGTGACCTTGAAAAGATAAAATACTAATTGCTCGCATTTGGTGAATTCTACAAAATCAAGTCATTATTTTAAAAAGCAAGTAAGAGGGAAAGAATTAAGCATTTTTATTTATCAAACTATTCCCTTTGGCAAGTTGCTGCATGCAGAAACACTCTACCAAATAAATCAAAGAATGACAGAATATTACTATTTTGCAACCCTAATGAACTAACAGCTCTAGGCAATAAAAAGTCAATGGCCTAGTAGTCACCAGGCTTTTTCTGTAAAGGGCCAGACAACATGCTTTGCAAGCTACATTCACCTTTTGGTGCATATTCCTTTATTTATGTTTTTAACTTTTTAAGAACACTTTAAAAATATAAAAATTAACATTATCTCACGGGTTATATATAAACATGCCCACATTTAGCTTATAGGCCACACTTTGCTGAGCCCTTGTAATTAATAGCATCAAAAAAAGATTCACTCAGGGGGCTGGGGATATAGCTCACCGGCACAAGCGCCTGCCTGGCAAGTGCGAGGTCGTGAGTTCAATCCCTGGTACAAAAAAAAAATCTCTCAGACATAACATGCCTCTTGAAAGAATCCACCACTGACACCTTTATGTATGGTAGTTCCCCCAGACAAAGAAAAACAAAACAAAATCCCAAAATGGATCATATGCCTCTAGATGCCAAGAACAAAAACAAAAACAGAGCATACATGAGACACTATGATGATGCAATGAGCAACATCCCAACTTTGAGGAATCATTCAAGGCAATTGGACCAATGTTTTGAACAAATAAATTACTAGGAACAAAGTGGGGGAGGGGTAAATAAAGCTTAAAAGAAACTTAAAACACTGAGCCTCTGTGAAGATTCTGACTCAGACAAAAAGAACCATTCTTTTTATTTCAAAAAATTACTGCATATTCAGTATTATTCACAGTAGTCAAGAGGTGTAAACCAATCAACTGAATAGATAATACGTTCATACACTATAATAGTGTTAAGTCACAAACATGAAATTTTAAAAATGAGTGAAATACTGATTCAGTTACTACAGTGTTCTTGAAAACAAAATTGAAAATATAAACGAAGATAATACAAACACTGAAAAAGACCAGGAACAGAAGTTACAATGAGTAATTAAATAACCAACTGCATTCAACATCAATGAAATACTATAATGAATATTTCCAGTGGAAAAGCCGTGAACTAAATGCTGTATTTAACATGAAATTTTAACAGATCAACAAAAGTGCCATCAGAAACTAATGCCCATAACTAAGCAAAGTGGGTTTTAAAAGTTATCTGTTAGATAACCATATGTTCTGTTCCTTTTTCAACAGGTATCTAGAAATCCAGCAGGTGAGCTTTAAAATACTTCCTTACACTACCAAAAGCATCTGAAACTTGTCTAATACTTCAGTTCCTCTATTAAACTGATATTTTCTGTCTCCCAATGATAGAAGAGCAGGGACTAACTGATGCAAGAAACAAAAATTATAAAGCTATCTAAAACCTCCTAAATTACAAACGTGATTACTCTGTATGAGCCCTGAACTTGCAATGCTACCTTCCCTAAACACAACAGGTATTCTAAAGGTAAACAAAAGATCTGGATATTATTCCCATAATTTACTCCATCTGAACAAACAATTCAACTTCATGTACTTAGTAAAAGAAGTTATATTAAGTATTCAACTTTTCTTACAGGTTAACATATGAATGCAGCTATGAACAAAAGCCAAACCCTTGAAGGTCCCAAACACAGTACTGAGATTCACTGCTGATTTTTCTTAATATTTTCTGATTATTTAAAAGACAAATATTTGTTTTTTATAAGAATAGATCTTTAAGATAATCAAAGTCAACAGCGAAAACATGATTCTATAAACAAATTTCTACTTCATATATAACTTCTCAGGAATGTCATGCATACAGCAAGGATGAGTTAAAAGGACCAAAGAACATAGCATTACATATTCTTTTTCAATTTAATTTTCAGTATAGTTCTAAATTATAAGTTATATGTATATATTCAAATTGTGTCAATTTTTAAAAAATGTACCACAGTGGAAATGACAAATGTACTACTTCATGCATCTGATTAACTTGCCTTTGTACAAACCTAGAATAAAGCTTCTATGTAACTGAACTTATAACTGATCATTTTTTTTATTTCACAACAAAAAAGAATGTATAGGACATTAGAAAATATAAGCAAGAAACACAAATTTTATGAATGCTATACTATTTTCAGAAGAACAATTCACAGTAAAAATGAAATCTGAAAATGACCCTGTGAAAACTACTTTTCACTCAAAATTCTTTTTCTTTAACTATCTTAACTAATTTTTTGTATACATACGTAGATTTTCTTACAGTTTGTCACACAAGTGCAAAAATACAATGGTTACATATGTGTGACTTAGTTCACCGGTAAGTATATTTTTAAGGCACATCCATTTAAGTGTGAAAATATCTAGTTTATCATTCTTTACAGCTGAGTAGTATTAATTATATAGAAATACCACATCTTTTTTGTCCATTCCACAGTCGAAGAACATTTAGGTTGTTTCCAAGATCTGGCTATTACGAACTGGGCAGCTATAAACATAGATGCACATATATCGCTGTAATATGATGTTTTTAGTTCTTTTGGGAAGATACCCAGAAGGGGAATAGCTGAGTCAATGGGACCTCCAACCCTAGCTTTTTGAGGAATCTCCACACTGACTTCCACAGTGGTTGCAGCAGCCTGCATTCCCACCAACAGTGGAGAAGGGTTCCTTTTTGTCCACAGTCCATCCAGCATTTGTTATTGGTTGACTTCTTAATACTAGCCATTTTTTCCGGGGTGAGGTGGAATCTCAGTGTTGTTTTCATTTGCATCTCTTGAATGACCAGTGATACTGCACATTTTTTCACGTATTTATTTGTTGTTTGTACTTCATCTGAGAAGTGTGCATTCATCTCAGATGCCCATTTTTGGATTGGGTCTTTAAATCTTGGAGGACTGAGTTTTTAAACTTCTTTAAACATTCTCAATAGTAATCCTTTATCTGGGGAGAGCTGGCAAATATTTTCTGCCACACTGTGGGTTGTCTCTTCACTCTGTTGGTGGTTTCTATTGCTGTGCAAAAGTTTTCAAATAAGATGAGATCCCATTTGTTGATTCTTTGCGATAGTTCCTATGCAATCTGGCTTTTATTCATAAAGTCTTTGCCTACACCAATGTCTTCAAGAGTTTTACCTACTCAATCTTCCAGCAGATTTAATGTTTCTGTTTTAATGTTGAGATCTCTAATCCATTCAGATTTAAACTTAGTACATGGTGAAAGATATGGGTCCAGTTTTAATCTTCAGCATGTGGAAAGTCAGTTTTTCCAACACCATTTATTAAAAAGGCTATCTTTCTTCTAATGAATGTGTTTGGCACCTTCATCAAAAATAAGGTAGCTTAGTATGTCTGCAGTTGTTTCTGCATCTTCTAATCTATTCCACTGATCTTTGGGTCTGGTTTTTTTTTTTTTTTTTTTTTTTTTTTTTTTTTTTTTTTTTTTTTTTTTTTTTTTTTTTTTTTTTTTTTTTTTTTTTTTTTTTTTTTTTTTTTTTTTTTTTTTTTTTTTTTTTTTTTTTTTTTTTTTTTTTTTTTTTTTTTTTTTTTGCCAGTATCACACTATTTTTATCACAGTAGCTTTATAGTATAATTTCAGGCCAGGAATTGTGATGTCCCCTGTCTTGTCTTTGTTGCACAGGATCACTTGTGCTATTCTAGGCCTCTTCTGGTTCCAGATGAATTTTAGAATTGTTTTCCCTAATTCTGTGATGTATGCTATTGGAATTTTGATTGAGATTCCACTGACTCTGTATAACACTTTTGGAAGTATGGCCCTTTTCACTATATTGATTCTTCCTACCCAAGCATGGAATATCGCTCCATTTTCTAATATCCTCTTTAATCTCCTTTTTCAGAGTACTATACTTTTCAGTATAGAGATCTTTTACATCTTTCATTAGATTGATTTCTAAGTATTTCATTTTTTTGGATGCTATTGTAAAAGGTATTGTTTCCCTGATTTCTCTCTCAGTGAGACTGTTACTTGTGTACAAGAAGGCTACTGATTTTTGAGTACTGACTTTGTAACCAGCTACATTACTGAATCTGCTTATTAAATCAAGGAATCTTTTGGTGGTATTTTTGGGATCTTCTAGGTAGAGTATCATGTCATCTGCAAATAATGCTAGTTTAACGTCTTCCTTCCCTATCTTTATTCCTTTTATTTCTTTCTCTTGTCTAATTGCTCTAACTAAAGTTTCCAACACTATATTAAATAAGAGTGGGGACAGTGGACATCCTTGTCTTGTTCCTGATCTCAGAACAAAGCTTTCAGTTTTTGTCCATTTAGTATGATGTTGACTGTCGGTCTGGCATAGATGGCTTTTATCAAATTGAGATAGAGACCATCTATTCCAATTTTCTGTAGAGTTTTTATCGTGAGTAGGTGCTGGACTTTGTCAAAAGCTTTTTCTGCATCTATTGAGATAATCATGTGATTTTTATCCTTGGCTCTGTTAATATGATTTATTACATTTGTGGATTTACATATGTTGAACCATCCCTACATCCCTAGGATGAAACCCACTTGATCATGGTGTACAATCCTTTTGACGATTTGCTGCAGCCTGTTTGCCAGTATCTTATTGAGGATTTCTGCGTCAATGTTCATTAGGGAGATTGGCCTGTAATTCTTTCTTAGTTGGGTCCTTCTCTGGTTTTGGAATCAAAGCAATGCTTGCTTCCAGGAATGAATTTGGGAGTATTGCTTCCCTTTCAATTTCATTAAAGAGTTTGAAAAGTAGTGGTGTTAAGACTTCACTAAATTTCTTGTAGAATTCAGCAGTGAATCCATTGGGGCCTAGGCTTTTCTTTGTTGATAGGTTTTGAATTACCTCTTTCATTTCATTTATTGATATTGGGTTGTTTAGGATTTTTATATCCTCTTGATTCAACTTTGGTAATTCATATATATCTAATAATTCATATATATCTGGCCATTTCTTCTGTATTTTCCAATATAGAATACAAGTTTTCAAAGTAAGTATAGATGATTTTCTGAGTTTCTACAGGGTCTGATGTGATTTCACCCTTTTCATTGCTAATTACATGGATCTGAATCCTTTCCTTGTTTTGAATAGGTTGGCCAAAGGTTTGTCAATTTTTTTTAATCTTTCAAAGAACCAACTCTTCCATTCATTCTTTGTATTGTCTTTTTAGTCTCCAGTGTGTTAATTTCTGCTCTGATCCTTATAATTTCCTCCTTTGTACGAGTTTTTGGTTTAGCCTGCTCTTCTTTTTCTAGAAGTCTGAGGTTCAACATTAAGCTGTTTACATGAACTTGCTCTGCTTTCCTCATATGGGTATTTACTGCTATAAACTTCCCTCTTAAGACTCCTTTCATTGTGTCCCACAAGTCCTGGTATGTTGTATTATCACTGTTGTTCAACTGTAAAAACTGTCTAATTTCTTCTTTAATTTCATCTGTGACCCACTGATTGTTCAGTAGGGTATTTAATTTCCATGTGTTGATGAAGTTCTTGTGGTTTCCTTTGGCATGGATGTCTAATTTCATTGCATTATGGTCTGACAGCATGCATGGGACAATTTCAATTCCTTTACATTTACTTAAGCATGTTCTATGAACCAGTACATGGGCTATTTTGGAGAATGTCCCATGTGCATCTGAAAAGAAAATGTATTCTCATGTTGTAGGGTGGAAAACTCTATAGACATCTACTAAGTCCATTTGCTCACAAGTTTGATTTAGTTCTAATATTTCATTATTGGTTTTTTGTCTAGTTCATCTGTCTTTTTGTGACAAAGGGGTATTGAGGTCTCCCAATACAATTGTATTAAGGCTATTTCATTTTTCATGACCATTAATAATTATTTTATGTAACTGGGGTACACTAACATTTGCTGCATATATATTTATGATTGTTATCTCTTCCTTTGGATTGTTGCCTTTACCAAGATATAGTGCCCTTCTTTGTCTCTCTTAATTAGTCTTGGCTTAAAATTGGCTTTATCTGCAAATAGAATAGCAACCCCTGCTTTTTTCTGAATTCCTGCTGCATGGAGTACTGTTTCCCATCCTCTGACTTTCAGTCTGTAAGTTTCTTTTTTAATTAAATGTTTTTCTTGTATACAGCATATTGTTGGATCTTGCTTCTTGATTCATTCTGCCAGTCTGTGTCTTTTGATTGGTAAATGGAGACCATTAACATTAATGGTTAGAACTGATACGTACTGACTTATCCTTGTCATGTTGTTTTCCTATTACTGGCTCCCCCTTTTCTTTTTCTTTTTCCCTTCCCTCTAATTGTTTGCCTTACCTGGCGGATTCCTTCTGCTGGGGTTCATGGAGCTGTAGTCCTATTATCTCTTTCTAAAATGTCCTTCAGAACATTTTGGAGTGCTGGTTTAGTGGCTGTGAATTTCCTCAGATGTTCTTTGTTATGGAAGTATTTTATTTCTCCCTCTATTTTGAAAGATAGTTTTGTGGGATACATCAATCTGGATTGAAAGTTGTTTCCTTTTAGAATTTGGAGTACTTCACTCCAAGCTCTCCTTGACTTGAGAGTTTGTGCTGAGAAGTCCACTGTGATTCTGATGGGTAAGTGATTTGTTTCTTTTCCCAACTTGCAGCGATCCTCCTACCTCAGGCTCCTGAGTGCTGGGATTAAAGGCGTGCGCCACCATGCCCTGCTCAGCTTTTAAAATTTTATTCGTGTGTTGAATTTCTGGAATCTTGACTATGATATACCTGGAAGTAGATTATTTTTTTTTAATCATTGCTAATTGGAGTTCTATATGCCTCACTTATGTGTATGTCAAATTCTTTTTCTCTATCAGGAAAGTGTTCTGTCACAACATCTGTGAGGATGTTTTTAATGTCATTTGTGGCATCTCCTGCTTGTTCATTGACTCCAATTAATCTTAAATTATTCGTCTTTGTCTCAGCAAGCAGCTGCTGGATTGATTTCTCACGTTCCCTTGCTAGTTTTGAGAAATCTTTCTTTTCCTGATCACTAACTGCAAGCCTATCTTCAATATCTGAGATCCTGTCCTCACATTGGCCTAATCTGCTTCGAATACTTTCAGTGGAATTTTTATTCTCCTGAATATCTGCTTGAATCTGCTTTATGAAAATCTATTTGTTTCCTATGTTGCACTTCCAAAATTTGCTTAAGCTCGTTTACTTTTTTTGTCTGTGTTTGCTCTAACATCACTGAGCATGGTGTCTTGGTAATCTCTGTGGTTATTTGAGAGATTATTTCTGATTTCATTTTTTCCAGAGTCTCATTCAATTGCTTTGTTACCACTTCAGAGAGACCTGGTAGGGGCTTTTGGATTTTCCAGCCTCACTGCCCCTGGGTTTGCCTTTGGTGAATTGGGTGTCTGAGGTTGTGTCCTGTTTAAGTGACTTCTCATTTCTTTTCTTTTTTAATTTAATTCCTAGAGTGATACTTGTTAGCTGCCTATGGTTGATCATTTCATAAGTTGATTACTGATAATAACAGTCATGAGACCCAGAATAAAGTTTCTCTATAACTGAACTTATAGCCGATCATTTTACAGATCTATTACTGATAATTTGAGCTCTTGTTTACACTTAATCTACATAAGAAGTAACATAAAATGCATACACCAGAACAACTGCATGAGTCTCAAATGATGCCGCAGGTCTGTAATCCCAGCACTCAGGAGGCTGAGGCAAGATCACATATCTGAGGCCAGGCTGGGCTGCAAAAGTAGCTTCAGGATAACATGTGAGTCAGGGATATAGGTCAGCAGCACAGCACCTGCCTAGCAAGCACAAAGTTGTGAGTTCAATTCCTGGTAACCAAAAAACAAAAAAGATAGCATGTGATACATAAAGATACTGTTTCCCAACAAAAAAGAAAAGATGCTTGCAATCCATAAAATGCTGATAAAAAAAAAAACCAAAGGCAACCTAAATAAATGAAAAGACATACTATGTTCATGGATCAAATAACTCAACATCAACTGAGAGCTAAGATGTCATTCTTCTCAGATTGTTCTACAGACGTAACACAATTCCAATCATAATCCTAACTGGAACTGTTGTAAAGACAAACTGACTAAAATTTATGTGGAAAGGCACGTAAGTAGAATTAGCTAAAAAACTTTGAAAAAGAGGAACGAAGTTGGAGGATCCAAATTATCCAATTTTAAAATTTACTACAAATGTACAGTAATCAAAACAATGTTGGATTAGCAAGACAGATACAGAGCTTGAAAGAACCAGTAGAAAATACACAAACAGACCCACATCATTATAGTAAATTGATCTTTGACAAAGGAGCAAAATGCAATTGAAAGTAAAATGGCAGTCTTTTCAACACATTTGGGACAATAGCACATTTCTATGCAAAACTAAACCTAACATACTGCATATAAAAATGAATAAAAACCGCACCACATCTAAATATTAAGTGTAAAACTGTAAAATTTCTAACTGAATCAGAATCTTTGTAAACCTAGATTAGATACAGCTCTTAGACATGACACCAAAGAATAAAAGAAAAAAGCTGATCAAGTACATTAATATTAATTTCTTATGCAAAAGACATTGAGTGTGAAAAGATGAACAGCACACTAGAAGAAAATATTTGCAAATCACTAACAAAGCAAATTGTACACAGAATAAAAAGTACAAACTTCAACAAGAAAACAACCTTTTTAAAAAAATAGACACTTCACCCACAGGGGCAAGTAACACAGTAAAAGATGCTCAACACCATTAATCATTAGGGGAATGCAAAATAAAACTACAATGAAAAGCCACTGCATATCCATTAGAGTGGCAAAAAGAAAATCGACTACATCAAGAACTAGTGAGGCCACCAAGCAAATAGAACTCTCAAACATTTCTGAAGAGAATTCAAAAAGGTACGGCCACCATGGAAGTTTAGTACAGAGTTAAAGATTTACCACACAACTGTTATAGTTTGTGTCAGGATGTCCCCCAAAGCCTCATGTGGTCATGGGGGAACACACTTTTCAAAGGAAGCTGAATCTAGAGTTTGTGATTGGTTCATTGTCGAGTGCTGGAATTGGGAGTGTAAGTGCTACACCAGCCCAAGGGTGGGTAGCCTGTATATGATATAAGGGAAGAAAAGAGGCTAGCTCCTCCCCTCTTTCTGTTGCTGCTTTTGTTGCAACCATGTCTTTCACAGCCATGAACAGTTGACATGCTGCCATTCACCACCCTGCCTTGGAGCCAGCTGGTTATGGACTGAAATCTCTGCAAACTGTGAGCTAAATAAACCTTTTCTCCCTTAATTTTGGGCATCAAGTATTTTGTCTCAGCAACAAAAAAAGTAACTACAACAACCCATCAGTCTCACTTTGGGATGCTTACAAATGAATAGAGAAATGAAAACAGGTTGACACAAAAATTTACATTCAAACCCAGGCATGGTGGCACACATTCGTAATACCAGCGCTCAGGAGGCTGATGCAGGAGGATTGCTGTGAGTTCAAGGCCAGCCTGGACTACAGAATGAGCTCAAAGCCAGCCTGAACTACATAGTGAAACCCTCTCTAAAAAAAAGAAAAAAGAAGACAAAACTATACACAAATGTTTATAACAACTTTACTCAAAATCCTGACAACTAATGATAACCTAGTTGTCCTTCAAGTGAATGGCTAGCTCACAGTGTGCAGAGATTTCAGTCACTTCCAACACAATGGAATAATACTCAATAATGAAAAGGAACTAACTATAGACACAACCTGAATGAATCAACCTCAAAACCATTATGCCTACCAAAGGAAGCCAGGTTCAAACAATTTTATGTTGTGTGACTCATATTTACATGAAATTCTGGAAAACACAACACAACAGGGATGACAAAAAGATCAAAGGTTGCCAGGGGTTAGGAGTGTAGGAAGGGTCTGACTACAAAGAGCTAGCATGGGGGAATTTTAGGGGAGTAAAAAAGTTGTTCTGTATCTATTATGGTGGTAGTTAAAGGAATCTACCATAAACAGGATAAAAATTATAGAACTATAAATACAGTTAATTTTATAATATACTAATAAAAAAACTTTAACTGGACTAATCTTTACTCCACTGACAAACTTCATCATCAACCATATTTTCTAATTACCAGCTACAGTAATGCATTATATTCTTAAACATCTCTAAGGAAGTACTGTTCTCACGCAAAAAATATGCGAGGTAATGCATATGTTAATTAGCTCAATTTAACTATTCTACCATATATAAATATTCCAAAACATGTTGTATACAAGAAATGTAAATAACTTTATCAACTGTGTAAAATAAACAATAGGACTAAACAAAAAAAATTAAAGCTTCCTATGGAAAGGACAAAATAGACAAAGAAAACAAATGACTAAGAAAAATGGCCTGCCAAGTCTAAAACCAACAAGAATGACATCAGAAATGCACAATGAACTGCAAATCAATAAAAGACAAGCTAGAAACCTGACACAAAAACAAATACGGGCAGTAAATGCAAAAGTTACAAAAGCAGACAAACAACTCAGTTCACAAGGCAGATAAGTAATCCGAAAAATGCAAATTCAGTCAATATTGAATTACTCCTATACCACTGTCAAAAAGGCAAAATTAAGTCCTGTCAATTACTGGCAAGCATATGAAAAGATAATAATTTACATGTATCACTGGTGGGATTATAAACTAGCACATTATAGAAAATAATCAGTTCAGATTTAGAAAAATGAAATTATATATGCCCTATAATCTAACAACCCCATTCCTGGGTTTCTATCTCAAAGGAATTTATACCAAGATCAGTATATTACTCATTTTGTCATCACTGGGACAAAATATCTGACACCTGCAATTTAAAAGGGGAGAGGTCTGCTTAGGGTCACGTTTCAAAGAATTCAATACAAGACTGATTGGCTGAAGGCAGAAACAAAGCGGTAGAGGGGTATGGCAGAGGAAAGCCATTCATCTCATGACAGTCAGGAAACAAAGCAAAGGTAGGAATTAGGCAGGGAGATACAATTTCCAAAGGTGTTACACCAGTGATGCACTTCTTTTAACCAGGTTCCACCTCCTAATAGCACATTTACCAATGAACTTATTTATGGATCAATCAACTGGTGAGTACAGTGCCATGACCCAATCACCTTCAAAAAACCTCAACACAACACATGAGATGTTGGGGACATTTTAGATTAAACCATAACTGGGCCCTAAAAGACTGACATCCATTTCATTGTGCCAAATATATTTAGCTCACTGCTAAGAGTTGCCAAAAGCTTATCAGTTCTACACCGCTAAAAAGTCCAAATTCAAGGCCTCCTCTGAGACTCAAGGCAAATTCTTAGTCATGAGCCCATTTAAAAAAAAAAAAAATCAAAAAAGAAAGTTAAATACTTCCAACATTCAATGGCACAGGGTTAATGTTCCCATCCCAAAAAAGGAGGAATACTGGAGTAGAAAGGAATCAGACCAAAGCAAAATCAAAACCTGGCAGGGCAAACGTTAAGTACTGAAGCTCTATATCCGACCTGGGCCCCACCACTATGCCCTTGCTTATTGCAGCCCACATGACTTCTCTCTTAGACTAGCTCTATTCTTTAAATTGTAAGTGTCAGGTATATTGTCCCAGCAATTAATCCCAGTGATTAACAAAGATTTTAGTACCAGGAGTGAATCATTGCTGTGATTGTACCTGACTGTGTGGTTTAGGTTTTCTTCAGCAGATGCTCCAGATTCATAGTATCTTCAACTTCCTGGGTCTCCACTGCACCTTCAACTTTATTCTTACAACTTCGAGCATCACCCTCCCTGGGGCTCCTGTCAGGGACTCTGACCCTGTTACATTTCTTTTTGCTTGGCCCCCAGGCCTTCTTAAAAAATCTGGGTAGAAAATTCCATGACCCTGTTAGTCTTAGATTTTGTATGCCAAAAAAACCCCGCACCATGTAGATGATATTAAGGTCAGTTCAAGCAGTAGTCTGTATCCCTTCAACCATGGCTGCAGTGGCCTCTAAGTGCCTGGATAACTGAACTCAGGGAAACACTTCCCTAGGTGGCCCTGAATAAGCAGGATGCTCAGGGGCTCTCTTCTGAAAGTAGTCTTTCAAAGGAGTTTATCTTTCTAAACTCTTGCACCTGTGATGGGGGGGAGGGGGGACTTTGCAAACCCATTTTTTCTATTATCCTGATATAAAATACTTGGCCTCTTTTTTAATGCTAATCTTTTTTAGGAACTGTGTTCTCCATGGCCTTAACTTTGCAGATGCCTCTGTCTAGTGGATTACAAACTTCTCAAATAATTTAGCACTGCTTTTTTGCTTCTGTTCTCAATGTACATCTAGATCTAGCTAAATGCAGCTAGTAGTACCCATGCCACAGCCTGAACATTGGGCTACTTTGAAATTTCCTCCACCACACCAGTTAGTTTGCCACTTTAAATTCAGCTTCACACAAAGTCTGGGAACATGAGCAAAACATAGGTGAATTCTTTGCCAGAATGAAACATGCATAGCTTCTAGTCCACTTTCCAATACAGTCTTCATCCCAATCTGAAACCTCATGAGCTTGGCCTTTGCCATCCCCATTCCTATCACCATTCTGGTTTCTGAGTTCCAAACAGAATCAACAACCAAGCTAAGCTTTATGGCATTCTAAGGCTTCTCTGGGCTGCATCTCCAAAACTTTCCAATCTCCCACAAGCCAGTTCCAGGGACTTCTAAACCACACAGTCAGGTACAATTACAGCAATGATTCACTCCTGGTACTAAAATCTTTGTTAATCACTGGGATTAATTGCTGGGACAATATACCTGACATTTGCAATTTAAAGAAGGGGTTTGTTTTGGTATACACAACCAGGCCCCACTCCAAACACATGAGACTTCTAGGGGGACATTTTTTTATCTAAATCCTAACAGTAAGAATTCATGGCAAAGAACTTTCATCAAGAATACACTCGTAGTAGTGGGAACTAGAACAAGCCTATGTACACACAACTTGGGAAATGAATAATGTAGTAGATACATACTATGAAATACCAAGAAATAATCAGAGACAACTAACTAACTAACTATATATATATATATATATATATATATATATATATATGACAGTATGGAGACAACTTTAAAGCTCTATGTTGGTCAGAACGAAAAAGCAAAAAACACAGAATACATTACACAAGTTAACACTTTTAAACCTCCCAACAACCCTATAATCTAAGTTCCATTATTACTCTCATTTTACAGGTAAAGAAATAGACAAAATTTGCTATGTAACTTGTCTATGGTCATACAGTTAATAAATGACTGCTGGGTATGGTGGTGGACATCTATAATCTCAGCACTTGAGAGGCTAAAGCAGGAGGATCTTTGTGAGTTGGAGGCCAACATGGGCTACACAAGCCAGTTCAAGGCCAGCCTGCAATACATAGTGAGACCTGGCCTCAAAAACAAAAACAAAAAAACCCCACAAATAATTGGCCAAATAAGGAACAAAATAAAATGTACAGCTCAGTATCACAAATCAAAAATAGAAAATATTTTGTATTTTATGTATCATAGTGTATATTCAAGAAATATATATAGTGTGTATTACAGCAGGATCCTAAGGAAAGAAGGAAAATGGGAGTGAGGATAGCAGATGAAGGCAGAGGAGAAAAAATACAAAATAAGAAACAACGTGCAACATTCAGTGATGATGTACTATGAACTGCACACTGTCATTCAACTTTCTGCTCTTAACGACCGAACTATATTTAGTGAATGAATGCCAGAAATTTGTACTCATCCTTGCTCTCATCTATTTCTCTCTCTTCATATCCAATTAGCCACCAAGTCTTAGCTATTTCACCTCAAATATATTCCAAATATGGTAGCTTCACACCATGCCCACTTATGCTTTCTAGTAGCTAAACCACATCACCATAATGGCTTTCCAACCAACTGCCCTCATTCTAGTCTGGCTCTGATCCACAATTCATTCATCATTAATCTGACTGTGACACTCCTTGACTATACATGTCAACAGTTTCTTATTTCTGTTAAGTCCAAAGTTTAGACATATCCTACAGGGTCCTAAGCTATTTATTCCTATCTTATCTTTTCTGTTTTAATTTACACCACAATTCTCTTCTCTTCCAAGACATCCTGATCTTTCAATTCCTCTTACTTGTCTGCCTCCTCCTCACTTCAGAAGGCCCCACAAAGGCTGGATGTGTATCTGTCAGATATCATCTGAAATGCTACTTCCTTAGGGAAGCTTTTCACCATATACTAGAATGCTGCCTAACTCTCCTAGTTACCTATTTGCCTTTACTGCACTTAATACAGTAACTGTTTTTGTCTGTTAGAACTTAGTATCTTGTTTCTTTAGCTACATTACAAACTCCAGGAGGCCAAGAATGCTTCTGTTATTCTCCATTCTTTATTTTATCCTCTATTCTTAACATATGCAATATTTACCAAAATTGATTTGAGGGCCATAAAATATTGTCAATCTTTCTATCTGCTAAATATGCCTATGTTAATATGCCTACTGCTTTTTTTTTTTCCTTTTAGTGCTGGGAATGAGACTCAAAATCTCACACATGGTAGACAAACATTCTACCAGAGTTACATCCCTACCCCCATTGTGATTTTTTAAAGGTAAATAAATGATTTCTCTGTCAAAAACAAAATAAAACCTTTGTCCTATCAACTCCGTTTTTCCTGTGAGTCAGTAACTATCCATATTAAAAGTCTTATTATTAATGACTTTCTCTTCTTGAAAGTTATCTCTTCAAAGTTAAGGAATATTCTCAAAGTACTTACGGTGTATTTCATTTGTCAATGTATAAATTTCATAAGCCAAAAGGTGTCTCATATAATGCAGCAGAAATTTATTAGGCAAAATGTCCCCATTCGATCACATTTAAGTAACAACTTCTCAGTTAAAAAAAAAACTCAGTAGAGAAAAATGCCATATATCTTTTCAGAGTCTAAATGTAAATTATGATGCCTACAGAGGCAAGAATCCATCACTAAATTCTTAACAACTACTTAGTACTTGCTGTGATATTTCACCACCAGGTGGCAGATCTATACAACTTTGCAGAACTACTCTTATCAGCTGTAAGAAGTTAGTCCACTTAGAAGGCATTTCAGGAAAAGCTAAATAATTTTCAGCATTTTTGAACCTGAGTCAGTTAACCACAGGCTAAACAGAATTCACTCTCAGAACATTACATTTTTATTTAACTATAAATTTTTGTCTCCAGGCCATGCAGGGCACACAATTATCTTTAAAGAGAACAGAACATTAAAATATAGTTTTAAAATGTGGTTATCCACAGTCCAGTCATTCAAACTCCTTAGAAGTGTAAGAGAGCTTTAAATCCCAAAGTAAAGAGTACGTGAAATGAAAAGAATGGAAAAAGACACAAGACGATGATGAAAAAACAACTGAGAATAATCACTCACCAAATGAGAAAGAGATCAAAACCCAATTCACAGTAACTCTTAAGAACAACTGGCTTTTCTATTATTTTATATTCAGCAAGATATTCTAATCATTAAAAGACTTTAACCTCACTGACTTGTCAAGTTTTTCAATAAAATGATTCTAAGATTCCTAAAACTTTATTACTAAATTTCCAAGTGAAATACATTAAATTGGGACAACTCTATTTTAAAACACTATTGGAAACTAAATGCAAACGCATCCTGTAAATCCTAGGAGACCACCCTAATGTCCCCACCACCTTGGGGGAATCAGACCTACCATTCTACCGTGCTTCTCCCAGCTCTCCCCACGTCTGCGTCTGTTCTGGGCCATGTTCTCAGGAAAAGCAGAATTGGCCTCTGACCCTCAGAAAAGGACCCCTCTCTAGCCAGCGGCTAGAGCTTCCTCACCAGCTCTCCATTCCTGGCAGCTTTCAATCTACTCACAAAACCTACCTCAACCACAGGTAGAAGGAGCCAACCCTGATCTGAGCATTGTGGGGTTTGAAGCATACAAAATGGGGGAGGAGCTTTTGAAGAAAAATAATCCTATACTGAGGAAAATACAAGCCTCTCTGTTAAATAAAACAAAGCAACTAACACACCAATCTCACTCAATAAAAGAAATGAACCATTAGGTAGAGAGTTAAGTGTTCATAGTTACTTTATAACAAATAGGCTAATATTAAAGACAAAGCCAAACTGTCTAGCGGTGATCAGAAAGCAAAACACAGAGGAAAAAAAAAAAAAATGGTGGAACCCAAAAGGAAGGGCATACTCCTCTGCTACTGCCAACAACTACTGCCCCCCCACAACAGCAGGTTTCCCCACTGGGTTCTTTTGACTGCAGAAAGCTATCCATTTTCTTCCCTGAAACAAATACTTTTAATATTGTTTGTTAAAATTAACACACACACCACAGGGAGTCTCGATTTTCAAACAACTTGGTGTTGGAAGTTTCTTCTTTCATTTATATAGCATATATCCCATCAATCCGCAGTTAAAGGCCCCTAACATGATTAGAAGATGCTGAATCTCTTACTCCTTACTCTAAAATGAACTGTTTTGATATATGCAAAGGTCTCAGCAGCTTATCTGACTGAACATGAACACAAGTTCTCATTTCCTAATAACTTCCTGAATATTTTATTATCGTTTCCTCCCAGGAAATTTATTCACTCTATGGGGCTCCAACACTAACAGTCCACTTTTGACTATTCAACTATAGCAGAAGTTCACATGAAGGATTACCTCCAATAATAGGCTGTTTGACTAAGTGTATGAGTTTCAAAATATAAGTACAAAATATATATGAATTTTGTAACACAGAGAAAACAAAGCAAAGGAAAATATTTAAAGTATCACTGGTATTCTTTCAGGAAAAAAGATTTACAAAAATTATCTTAAATACTCTAACTCCATGATTTCTTAAAATACATAATTTATTTTTTGTGTGAGTGTGCGGGTTTTTTTGTTTTTTGGGTTTTTTTTTTTTTTTTTTTTTTTGGTACCGGGAATCAAACTCAGGGCCTCACGCTTGCCAGGCAGGCGCTGTGCCGCTAAGCTATATCCCCAACCCATAATTAGTATTCCTAAGTCAACAATATTGGGCCTACTTTATGGCATAACAGACTAGAATACATGCCAAATTTTCACAGCAAATAACCAATAACAACACAAATCCAAAACAAAAAGAACTTGTACACTCTTTGCTACAACATCTCTGAACAATTAAAAAAGACCTCTCTTGTCTTTATAGAAAAGGAGAAGTATCTTTGACTAAGAAACGGAACAGGAGCTGGAACACTTGAGAGAAGGAAGGAATTCCAAGTGGGAAAACTATATAGTTTGGTATTTTGTAATACTGGCCTGGATTCAAATTCTTGCTTGTCATCTACTAGACATACAACCACTGATTAAATGACATTATATGTAACATACTTTGTATCTGGCACACAGTGCTCTTTACACATGAGAACACTAAAGGCACAGTGAGGTGAACCAGCTGGTCTAAGGTTCCTTAAACCTTGGAAACACTCAGCACTAGTGAGTGGGAAAAAGGAAATGGTGTGAAAAAAGACACAAGGAAAATATAGCCAACTCTATCTCAATGCAACAGAAACATATAGCATCTTCTGTATCACCTAACTAACAACCTGCCCCCACAGTATCACCCTGAAAGACTTTTAAAACCCTTTACTGTGTCCCAGATAGTTAATTCAGCAGGAAGGGAGAAAACACTGCCATTATCTAAGAGAAAGGGAGCCCTTTGAGGACTGGAAGGCGGGGAGTAAAACCAGCCTAATCAAACACACTGTGGCTCAATTATCATGCAGACATCAGTGCAAAAACTGCAACAAATTTCAACAAACGAAGACTAGAGAATAAACATCCACTGTGCTTAATACAAAAACAAAATCACAGGAATCAATTTAAAGATCATTCTCCCTCCCTCTTCTTGGATTCTCTAAACTTAATTGGGCAGAAAGGTTTATTGTTATCTTTTTTCTTTCTTTCTTTCTTTCTTTTTTTTTTTTTTTTTGAGACAGGGTCTTACTATGCAGTTCAGGCTGACCTTGAACTCACTTTGTAGCCCAGGTTGATCTTGAACTCGCAACAATCCTCCTGCCTCAGCCTCCCTACAGGGGTGAGCCACCATGCCCAGTTTATTTCAGTTTTTTGCAACAAGGTCTTACTATGTTGCTCAGAGTAGACTGGAACTCATAATCCTCCTGTCTCAGCCTTCCAAGCTGGGTTACAGGTGTGTGCTACCATGCTGAGCCTTAGAAAATTCCTTTTTCCCTACCATAACATTAACTCCAAGAGGACGACAACAATGGCACATGAAACACCAACTAGGTAAATAACCTAAACTCAACTCATGTCTTCAATTCATAGTGTACCTCATCTGTCAGATAGTGTACTCCACCCTTCCTGTTCAACCCTATCTTGGGACATTCCTCATCACCTCCCTCAAACTCAAACAAAACTACTTTCTGTTGTCCCTATCAACACTGTTTTCCTACTTCTAGCTGTTTCTCACTACACTTTCTCTCCCCCTTCCCATCTCCACAGGTCCACATCCTCTGTTCAGCAAGGGCCAACATGTGGCACAATAAAGGGATTGGGCTGCCTGGGCAGAGACCATGTCCTCAGCCTCCAGGACCAGTTCAAATCCTGTTATCCTCAGAAACCTTATGCTGAGTGGTCCTATCTAGAAGAAACAACTCCATTTTTTAAACTCCCCAAGCACTCTTTTATATCACACATCAATTTCTATACAGAATTACAATTATTTTTATATATGATATATCCTTTATTAGGTTAACTTTTATTTTTCCTAACTCCAATTTCCTAGCAGAGTGCCTTATACATAGTAGCAGCTCAATTAATGCTTGCTGAATGAGTTTGAGACTATTTCCCATCAGAGATCATAATTAGTTTGGACTAAACACTGTTAAATAGACTGAACTTCTCCCTCAGAGAATACAAACTATTCTAAGTTGCCAAGAGCTACATCTTAAATCAGGGAAAGTCAGTGGGTTGTACAGCACAACTTCATTCACATAAGCGTCCTTGTGTTACTTGTTTATGTGTTCTTCTCTGTGAAACAGGTCTTTATACAACCAAAATTGAGGAGGGTGGAGAACATAACTGGTAGCTTAATTTGTTTTTTAAAAAATGCAGCCAATTAAGGTGTAGTTATAACAGCTTGAAAGTGTGGCTCGAGAATTGTCATGTTGTTATAAGATATCACCTACCCTACAGCTTTTAGAAACCTTTTAATGGTTTCTAAACTTCCGATAACAAAGTTCTTTGCCAGACAGTGCCTCATAACCAAAAACATTCCCCAAAGAGGGAACAAAGACCTAAGAAAACACAGTTGTCTTGAAACCAAAATATGATCCTCCAAAATCCCAGGAGATAAGCAGCAAAGCTGTGGGGAGAGGACAGGAAGAAATAAGGACGTGGCCAAAGCAGTGGCAACATAAATGTGAACAAGATCAGGCTTCTTGAAAGGAAAAATCAGTTATAAAAGGAAGCAACTTGTTTAGGAGTTTGAAGAGGTAGAGCAGGGAATACTGAGGTTAGAGGAATTTAGAAATACAAACCAAATGGAATTAAATTTATCCTTTGCAATCCACAAGATTCCAGGCTTTCTCCAAATGCCACAGTCACCAGAGAAGCCCCATGCTCACCATTAATACCATTATTTACCCATCCAACCAATACTTACTGAAAATCTACTATATGCCAGCACTATTGAAGACACTAAGACAACAGTAAGGACCCTTCATTTACACAAAGATATACAGCATTGCTATTTAACTTCTTTTAGTCCTTTATGCCCCAGAATGTAAACATGTTGAAGGCAGAATCTCTTAACTAAATTACAAACACTGCGAGAGCAGGGTAAAAATTAGATACTAAATATAATTATCTTAAAGAGTCTTGTGTCTCTAAACATATCATAGGATCAGTTCATATCCCCATATTGCTTTCAGTAAAAATGAAAACATTCATCATGGTTGCAAACAAAAAGCAGCCAAGTGTTTGTACCTAAATTCTTTGTTCTTTGTGCTTCTGCTAAACCCACTGGAAGTACCATTTCACCTTTTCCCTCCCCACATTTCTATCCTCTCCTTCTATACTCAGCTATTCCCCAAATTAGCAAATATAACATTCATTTTCTATCTAGAAAAATTTGTGCTAGAACTTTGCAAAAAGAAAGGAAATTCAACACAAAGAAAAATAACCTACAATTTACAAGAGAACATAGAATAGTGCTAGTCACAGCTCAAATGAAGTACAGTCTCTCAAGGCACGAAAGGGGTTCAAGCATACTGCTATGGTTTGGATAAAAAAAATTTTCCCCAAAAAGCTCATGTATGCAGAGGATGGGTTTTTGGAAGGTTATTAGATCATAGGGCACTAACTTCAAAAATGGATTTATCCAATGATAAGTTCATGACTGAATGGGTTGTTAGGAGGTAGGGCCTAAAAGCACATTCCTAGGGGTTTGCCTTTGAAGGGTTTACCTTCCCTCAGCCTCTCCCTGTGGCTCCATCCCGAATGCAATTGTTTGGGCAGCTTTCCTCTGCCATAGCCTTCTGCCGAGATGTTTGTGTGTGGGAAGCAACTGACCATAGACTAAAACCTCTGAAGCTGTGAGTCAAAATAAACCTCTCCTCCTTTAAATTGCAGGTATTACGCATTTTGTTCCAGCAACAGGAAAACCAAGTAATATCCATCTTGGAGGTTCCCCACCAGTTAAAAACAAAACAAAACAAAATAAAAATTGGAAAAAAGAAACAATTAGGACTCCAATTCCATCTTATGCAAAAATACACTACAAATTAATAAAATAATTTTATAATATGCTCAGCACTATTCAACAAAACTGATGGGGAGAACTCCTTAGTTGGTAACATGGTATCCTACGCTACAAAAGAAACCATCAAAAGGCTCAATCTCCACACGGCTGACACTGAGAAACCCTTCCCACTGTTATAGCAAGTGGACAGAAGTCACCATTATAAACTTCTAGACAGAGTTTCCCCGACTTCCATCTGTTCCTAATTTTGGAAGATCAACTGAAAACGCATGCCTTCTTCATGCTGGACCATTAAAAAAGTTTTCATTTTACAGAACTGGCATACAGAAAGGTGTACAAGTAATTTATGTATAACATTACATACTGCTTTTGATACGTGTTGATTCTTACATGTTGTCTTATGTTACAGCACATTACACAAGTCCCTCAAGGGCAAAGGCCATGTCTTCTATGACCATACCTCCTATAACACAGTATTTAGCACATAGAGGCACCAAAAGCAAAATGAAATTATACAGTACTACCACCATTACTCCCTGTTTAAAAAAAAAATTCCCTGCTAGGTAAATGGCTGCTTGCCTCTCTTTTCAACTTGGGATTCCTAGACAGCTGGGATTGTATATTATATTTACTTATCTCCTTGAACAGTCTAAACTATACCATAACTAGCCAAGTCACAGGAACACAAATCGTGGTGCAACTAAATCTAAGCCTCACTTTCTCAACCTATAAAAGCAGTAAGTTTTTTTTTGTTTTTGTTTTTGTTTTTTTGGTTTTTTTGTGGTACCAGGGATCAAACTCATGACCTCCCACTTGCCAGGCAGGCACTTATGCCACTGAGCTAAATCCCTGGCCTCAAAAAGATAATTTTGAAACAGTCTTTCATTCAAAATTAAAATACCTCTAGAGAAATATCAAGCACTAAGTTAGGCCCTGATGGTACAGAAATAAAAGTCATGGTCATTACCTAGAGTAACACAGTCCAGTGATCATAATTTGAATTTCTCCACCTGGCTTCTGTACCCAGCCAGATGCTCATTGTAGTATGTCTACCTTGGTTACCAGGTGCCAGTATTTCATGTGCTTGCAGTGTGTGAAGTGACAAGGAAGGAAGGGAAGCAGGGGATGCCTGGGACTGTGGATAAGACTGTCAGAAAGGGAAAAGCTAAAGATGGACAGGAGAGAAGGGTTGCTCCTGCCCATAAAGTGACATGGGCCACTTCTACCTTGAGAATACTGTAGATTTTTAACTACTATCTGGAACTATTAATCGTTTTCATAAGCAAAATAAAATGAAGGAGGTATCCTTACACATCAAGAACCCAGTTTATCACACTGACTATTAGATGGTAGTCACTTTTGACAACTCAAAATGAGCCAAAGAAATAAACTCCAAAAAAAAAAAAAAAAAAAAAAAAAAAAAAAAAAAAAAAAAAAAAAAAAAAAAAAAAAAAAAAAAAAAAAAAAAAAAAAAAAAAAAAAAAAAAAAAAAAAAAAAAAAAAAAAAAAAAAAAAAAAAAAAAAAAAAAAAAAAAAAAAAAAAGAAGAAAAAAGAAACATGCAAAAAAAAAAAAAACACTTTAGTCATTAATTTATCTGCATTCTCTACTTTTCCTCTCATCTTACTGATGAGTTTAGAATAACAAAATGAACAAACAGAAGGGTACCTTAGGAGTGAGAAAAGGGTAATTTGTAATCTTGATATAAATAAACTAGATAATTAGAATTGGTTATAAAAGTCCATGCTCTTAGATAACGAAATTTTAGAGAAACACGTCTAACAGTAAATCACCCTGAGGTAAAATTCTGATTTCATTTACCATGTATTTAACCATGCCTGAGGTGTCACAATTATCTATTTAGACAAGGATGAATCCTCAAATGAGTAAAATCTGCTGTGTAAATCAGGTACTTAACTAAAGAAAATGCTTAGTAGACTGCTGGGAAAAATTTGCCCTAATGGTGAATTAAATACTGTTACAGGAAAAGCCCTTAATTCTGTCATAGTAGTCTATAAAATTCAAATCCATCAACATTAACCACTGCTTATACATAAACAGTTTTTAGAAATTAGGTATTTTAAATTGTATTTTAAAGAGAACAAAATGAAACAAAATAAAGCCAATCAAAGCAAAACAACGAGAACAATACAGGACTTCAAAACAAAATAATAGAAAATCAACAATGGCTACCATAATGCCCCATGTTATCTTGAAAATAGCTGTCCATACCATAAGACATAATAAAATCAAGCAAAACAGAATAAAACCAATCAAAACAAAACAATGAAAGTGATACAGGTCTTCAAAACAAGATAATAGGAGATCAGCAATGGGTACTATAATATATCTTGTTTTCTTCAAAATAGCTTCCATACCATGAGGTTTTTTTTTTTTTTTTAATTTCCATTTAAGATTGTACATTGGGTAGATATGCCAGGCGTGGTGGCGTACGCCTTTAATCCCAGCACTCGGGAGGCTGAAGTAGGAGGAGCGTTGTGAGTTCGAGGCTGGCTTGGGCTACAATGCAAGTGCAAGGCCGGCCTGAGCTACATAGTGCAACCCTGTCTCAAAAAACTAGGGCCGGGAGTTTGGCTCAGTGGCTTAAGCACCTGTCTGGCAGGTGCGAGGTTGTGAGTTCAATCCCCGGAAAAAAATAAATAAATAAAGTACTGCACATTATGTAGATATTTACTTGGAACCTACACTTTTCAATGTCCTTACTGACTTGGAATCTACAATCTTCAATGTACTTACTCAATGAAAGTATTCTTGGATTTCTTACTTACACTATTATTCTTATTCAGGGGAGAAAAGTACAAAAAACCAATGCTATCCCCATAGAGTTTACAATCTTATTTTATCTTGCCCTATGGTATAGCCATATTAGCACTGCTGCAGTACTAGTAATCCTATTTCTCTGGTCAACTAACTCCCAACTCTCCTGAAAATTTCTTGCTTGCAAGAGACCTCACAGCTTTGTTAAAATTTTTTATCTGTTTTAATATTCCTTCCCTCTTGCTAAAGGCTAGCATTATTCCTCCTCCAAATGCGAAGCATCCAATTAGCACTCAAAACTCTATGTTCTCCCTAATTTTTCAAAAAATATATACTACTACATTTTTTGTATAGTCATACTATCTCGAATAGTCTTTCATTTTTAAACATCTTCAAGACTGCTACCCATTAAACAGACCCTATTCATTAAACCCCCAACCACTGCATTCAGTCATTCTCATTCACAGCTAAATTCCTGGAACTTTTCAGTCTTTATTTCTTCTGTTCCCACTAAGCTTTCAACTGGTTTCTAAATTCCACCTAAGGCTGTCAGTAAGGTCACTGGTGACTGGAGAGTGCTTAAATGCAAAGGATATTCACCTTTCACCATACTTAACCTACTAACAGAATCTAACACTCCCTTTTGGCTCCTATGATGCACCCTTCCCCGACTTCTCTGCTTGCTTCCGTCTTGTAGTAGTCTACCATTCTCAGCTCAACCATAACCTAAACAGATGACTCCAAAATCTACAGCCCACATCTGCCCACATTTGAAAAAAACTGCCACACTGTAACCACCTGCCTCTTCGAAAACTCAAAGGCACATCAAATTCGTTATGTCTAAAATTAAACTTATGCTCTTCTTACCTCCTTCTCAGTAAAAGACACCACCAACCATCCTACTGTACAAATCCTAAAGAACCTTAGGAATCATCTTTGACATGTCCCTTCTCCTCACCACCACAACCAATCCATTACCAAATTCTATTTTATCAACTAAATCTTTTCACTCCATGAACTACTTTTCACTTCCATAATCCCAATCCAAGTGACCACTGGAGATTGTTACAGCAACAGCCTACTTATGACACATCACCATCATCTCATCTCCACACAGACATACACAAACATTTTTCCTTGCGTGTATTACAATGCACTGGTTCCTTATCTTTACCCCAGTACTGAAGATTAAATCCACAGCCTTCACACTGAGCTACACCTGGACCTCTTTTAAAACTTTTTAAATTTTTTAATTTTTATTTTGAAACAGTCTCACTAAATCGTTCAGCTGCCCAGACAGGAATCCAACGTGGAATCCTCCTGCCCTAAGCCTCCCACAGTGTTGGATTACAGGCACGCAACACCATACCTAGCTAATATCTTACCAATACTGGAATTTCAAATTCTTTAAATTAAACAAAGCATAAATAACTTAATTACATATATTCCTTCCCTATCTCATTCTCACTATAGTGTGAACTTTACCAAGCCACAGTACAAGTTTTCTTTATCCTCATCACCTCAACACAGTGACCAGCATGTAGCATGTACTCCATAAAAACATTCACTGAACTCATTAGTCTGAAATTCATCTGATTTTGCAAAATAACTTACATATCTCAGACATAACTTTGCATTTATGTTACTGCTTTCGAAAGTTGAAGCAGTTAATAAACTAAGTTTGTTTTTAAATGTGTAATTCTGAATCTTCCATATATTATATTAATGAAATGGAATCTAATCCTAATGACATTTCACAGTTGAAAAGCAATTAGAAGCTATCAGATAGCCTGGCATGGTGGCACACACCTGTAATCCCAGCACTTGGGAGGCTGAGGCAGGAGGATCATGAGTTCAAGGTCAGCCTAGACTCCACAGGGAGTTCAAGGTCAGCCTGAACTACATAGTGAGACCCTGTCTCAAAAAATAAATAAAGAGCCATCAGATATAGTATGATCATTTCCACAGAAAATAACTCACAGCAATTCTTTTCACTATTCCTAATGTTCACAGCTATAGAGAGACATTTCTCAAACACAAGTGAATGAAGAATAGCAACACAAGTAGTAATATCCCATCACATGAAAATTATATTTCCCTGGGAGAGGGAATTCATTCTAAAACAGTATTTATTTTAAATTCAGAAGCATCTAAATTTAGAATATTTGCATTGCAGGACAAACAGAGTATCTTTTCTGTTCTTTCAAGCAATACTCAGAAAATGTTTCTCAAACTACATAAATAAGAAATCCCTGAGATGATTTCCATGGTAAAGATCCCCAGGCTCCCAAATCACTGATTCTCAATAGATGTATCATAACACCCAGAAAGTAGTGACTACACAAATAATCACTTAGCCATGCTGACACTGGCCACTAAAGTAACCAGCCCCTATTTAAGATCTAACCTTAATATGGCACTATATACTACTATTGATGTATTTGTGGAGGATCTTAATAAAAAAAAAAATCATTTCTATTTTAGCTTTTCCGTGACTCATTTGCACGAAAAAAATTACCTTGTTTTATGATATATAAAAAATGCTCATGAAGTATTTCTTGAACTACTAAGATGAATCACATTCGCATACACTTATTTACAGCCAGTAAAAGTACACTTCATTTGTTTAAGGTAATTAAAGAGAGTGCACAATGTCTCACCAAGCACACCACTACTTCAAGATCTTCTAACAACTGAAGTGTGAAAAACACTGCATTAAAAAGTAGAAAACTCTCACAAAAGTATTTTGTCATACCAAGTTTATAAGACTAAATAAGTAAAACACTGACAACCTAGGATGAGCAACATATAAAGCAAACTACCTTATTGTGACAAAGCACTAGCCTGGAAGACTCAATTTACTCTTTCCTTACATTGTACTAGTCTAGTTGGATGTAAAAGGAAGACAGCCACCTCCTCTCAGAACATGTTATGCCTGTAACAGAAATAACCTTGTTCTTCCCATGACAGCGTATTCAAGCAAGCCATTTTCTTTTCCAAATTGCCTGCTTTTCCCAATTCTTTCAACTATACTCCATCTGTCAAACCACTTCCAAAGCATTATTTCCCAAATGGCAAACTCTAGATTTAAGGCAGAAACAGATTTTTAATTCTTCCTTTAACTAAAAAATTGCATAATGAATACATAATACCTCTAAACTCCTTATTTTAAAAAATAAGGTCACAAAAGCCTAGCCATCCTACTTTCCATGTAAGTGTAACATATGTGTAAATTCAATTGCATTTACTACATAAGTGTTTCTTAATTGATATGGCCACCTAGCAGAGAATTTGAAATTTAGTATTTAAAAAAATGAGTAATTTCATCAAAACTACACATAAAATTTTAATAGGAACACTTCCTGTGTACGTAAAAACAATCATCAACATCTTTTTATTTATATTCGACAATCTAACTAATGGGCAAAAAAACAAAAACTTTAAATGAACATTGTTGCTCTAGTTCTCCCAAAGATTCTTGGCTTCTGAGAAAGGTATCCCTGCCTCAACAATAGGTATCTAAGCTTAAGACACCTGCTCATGTCTGCAATACCAGAACCTGACAGAGCCCTGAAAAGTCACCATTAACACACATGCATGTGTGTAGACACACACATATGTGCACACACACGGTCTGGTGAATACAAAACTCTCCATTCTATCAAATGGTTCCTCTCACAGGATTTAATCTAGTAGTACTTCAGCAAAAGGATAATTATTTTTTTAAAAAGACACCAAACTCTAAACCATCGAGGAAGCAAAAACAATTCAGAATGGCAAAAGTAAGCTAATGCATCTACTCAGTGTCCACCAATATTCCACTCAATCTTCGCTGAAATAACCAAACATTTTAAAAATTAAAAATAGAAATGAAAATGCCTGGAGGGGAAAAAACTGCACCTCCATTGGAAATCACAAAACAATGGCAAACTATGTAGATTTATAATGCCTCCAAGAAAAAATGCTGGGGAAGCATCTGGCAGAAGCACTCATGTTGAAGCTAACATATTAAATGAAGTTTAGAGACAAAAAAGAGAAAGGAGAAGAAAAAGTTGCCACTGCTCCACAGTCAAATAGAAACACTGAGTTCTGAATCTTAAAAAATGTCAGCACTGAAAACAAAGTTTTCAGTAGTAAACCTCCCTGTCTCCTAGTTGTCTTACTGCCCATACACCCTGTGAATCACAAACACAATGATCTACCAACATAAAACTGTTGCAAATCTAAAAATTTCCTTTCTTTCATCCACAACTGAAATACTACAACATGAACCCACACAAGCTTCAAGAGTCCATCTCAATCAGAAACAATGGAGCACATATTGACACCATCCTAAATCATAATCATAAGCACTGTCCAAATAGATACTTTTAAAAGATTTAGAAGCTGAAGGCTTGTTCTATCAACTGGAGCAAGAAACACCACTGAAAAATTTACACAGAAGACAAATTTTTAGAATATCATTAGACTTCCAAAATTCAGAAATTCCAAAGAAATTTAAGAGAAGATTTTGTATATGAAAAGAGAATAATCTGAAATCAGGAAAGACTGCTTTCGTTCACAAAACTGAGTAACTTTTCAAAGAAATTCAATAGGGGCAATAAGAAGCAGATTGTACATGACACAAAAAACAAAGACTTGCTTGAAAATTTCTCATACAACACAAATTAGAGAAAGGACAAAAGAAAGGGGCATTGTTCAGACCAACTCTTCCACTGAGAACAACTGAAGAAACTAGACAAAATACAAAATATATGTGTGAGGACAATCAAAGCAATAAAGAATTGAGGGATGAAGATTTACAAAGCAAAAAAATCCAGAGGCTCGTTTGATATTTGGAACTCCTTTTTGCTCACAAGTATCAGATTCTAAAGACTACTGCTTAAGAGGCTGAGATGTTCACAGCTTTTTACAGATCCAGGCCCTGGCAGGAAAAAACTGGGATCAGGACCTGTCAAAAAGGCAGGTAACTCAGTCCAAAGAGCAGAAAATAAAGAGAGAGAGAGGAAAAAAAAAAAAAGGTAAATCCCTTAAGACGTAGATTAGGACCAAAAAGGGCTATATCCAAGAAGTAAAGTATTTCAGCTTGCAGGGTTGAATGCTCAACTTTAAATCATCTCAATCCCTGAATGGATTAAAATGCCCTGAGATTATCAATGCCTCTAACATAGTCACCTACCAGAAGCAAAGGTAAATTCTTTCTAAGAGAAGACAGTATCATGCAGATCATCCCTTCACATACAATATCTAGGACTCAATCACAAACAAGCATATTGAAAAGACAAGATAGCACCAGAATTCAGAAGACATAAAGGCTCTAAAAGCAACCCCCATTCCAGGAATATATATGATGAGAGAATTAAAAAAGAAATAGAAATGGAAAGCTTCAGCAAAAATCTGAAAATATAAAGAAAACAAAATGGAATTCTGGAACAGAAAAATTCAACAGGTGAAAGATCTCAGTAAACAGAATGCTGCCCCTGGATGGAATGTATGAAGTCAAAGATAACTGTTGCTGTTGTCCTAAACAACTAAAGCAGGACAGAGAAGCTAAAAAGCATAGTTTTTCTGAACCCATCAGAAAGAGAAGTAAGCAAAGAAGCCTAAGTGAGCTAAATTCCAGTGGAACTGAAGAAATATTTGAAAGGAATGGCCAAATACCTTCCAAAACTGATGAAAGTGATCATCCCAGATACCAGAAGCTCAATAAGCAGTTAAATACAATGAAACAGGGCTGGGAATATAGCTCAGCAGCATAAGCACCTACCTGGCAAGCACAAGGTTGTGAGTTTGATTCCTGGTAACAAAACAAAACAAAACAAAACAAAAATGCAAAAACACAATGAGGCATAACATAGTCAAATTTCTGACAAGCACAACTAAACAGCAACTCTTAAAAGTGGCTCAAGGTTGGGAGTGGGAGGTGGTGACATTAACCAAGAGGAAAAGATTTACACCTGACTACTCAGCAAAAGGCGATGAAGTTCAGCAAACAATGGAATGACCTACTATTGAAAGGATGGAAAGAAAAAACTATCTTATTAGAGCTATATCGACTCAGTACCCTACTGAGGACAAAATATAAATGTTTTGAGACAGTCAAAAGCTTAGAAAATTAATTTCCTGCAGACCTAACTAAATACTAAAGACTATTTCTCCAGGCAGAAGAAAGCTTCCCACATGGAAACTCAGAGACACAGAAATAAATGAAGAGTAACTGAGAAAGTAAACATGTGGGCAAATCTAAATAAATAATGACTTAGAAAAAAAATGTCTTGTGGATCTTAAATATAAAATCAACTAAAATACACAACCGCAATATAAAAATCAGAAGGGAAAGGCAAATGGTTATAAAGACCTTATATTGTCTAAGAAATGATACAAGTATAGACAAAGATGCATTTAGAAACCACTAAATGAACAATAAAAGAAACATACTGTCAAGCTAAAAGAGAGAAAAAATAATCAAAAGAAGAAAAGTGAGAAAAGGGAAAACAGAATAGGCAGGGCAAATAAGAATAAATAATGAAACAGAAGCTATAAAGCCAAAGTTATTAGGTATTACATTAAAGAGGCATGTACCATTAAAAATGCAAAACTTGTCAAATACAACAAAAAACACAAACTACATGCTCCACATACAAATCTTCTATAAGGCTACAAAAAGGCTGAAAACAAAAATTTAAAAACAGAAACATTTAAACACTAACCAAAACACAGCTGATAACAGTTATATTAAAATAAGACAGCTCAGCTTTAGGATGAACAGAATTCCTAAAGATAACAGTAAGAGCCCACTCACTGGAAAGATTCAGAATTTGCATGCATCTAGTATTATAGTCTTAAAATACAAGAAACATGGAATGACAAAAAGGGCAAATAAAATGTCATGGAAAACAGGGACAAGAAAGCAAATATACTTCCTCTGACTTTTTTTCTAGCAATGCAATCATCTTTAAAGATTGTATGGTTATGATTTCATCACCTAATAATGACTTCTCCATTCATAACAAATGATAAACTGTAGAATAAAAATGAAACTTTCATGAAATGGTTACTGACCAAGTACATTTCTGTTGGTTTTTGCCTTTGTTCTGCCTCATACCACTTTATCTCCTAGCCAAAAAACAAAACCATCCATCTAAAAAACCTACATATGGCTTCAAAATCACTCAAATTCTCAGAAACTTAGTCAAATTTCCCAAAATACATATCTTTATTCCCTTCACCAAAAACTCACTAACAACCTAATTATACCAGCTATCAGACATAAACCAAATTACATTGTTATCTAATTTTCCTGTTTTTAGCTGGCTTCTCCACCTAGTATATAATAACAAGAACAAGAATGAAAACAATTTATGTTTAATGAATGATGAAGATAAGCCAGCCTCTATTCTAAACATGGACACATATTAACTCATTTGTTGTTCACCTCACTCCAATACAGCTGGTGGTTAAGTTATTATAAATGTTATTTTAAAAAATATTCAAAATTGTCTTTTTTTAAACACCCTTCATTCTCTCTACCAGTCTAACTCAGGGTCACACCATGACTAGGGGTTAGACAGAGGACCAGCATTACATACTTGAGAACTATCCCATTTATTTATATATATGCTTCTCACTAAGCTATTCAGGGGCAAAATAAACCTTAGTATTTTACATAATTCTTATTCTAAGTATAGTTGCAGAATCTCCACAAATAGAGGTTATTTCCTTCCTTAGGGAACTCAATTAAGGATGTA
Organism: Dasyprocta punctata; assembly: GCA_004363535.1. NCBI lineage: Eukaryota > Metazoa > Chordata > Mammalia > Rodentia > Dasyproctidae > Dasyprocta > Dasyprocta punctata. The sequence continues at coordinate 16,449 of RJWM01002368.1, read as the reverse complement.
TGCCTAAATCTTTGTCCCTAAATCTTTTTTCTTGCTAAGTGATATGCTCTATTTTCATGACTTGAACTGTGATCACTTCCATTAGCTAATTCCAGAACATACATTTCTAGTCTATACTTCTCATCAGAGGTCTAATTCTATAAACCATTTACAGAAATGTTTTGCTAGCATCTTAGGCTCAAGATGTCCAAAATGGCCTCATATTAATAAAGACTATGAAGTCTGAACACAACTAGTACGTGGCAAGAGTGTAGGGTATAAATCAGAGCTTTTCAGCAAACAACTTGGAAATAACTCCCAGAATTTAATGTGTGTACTCCTACTTTACAATTCCACATCTGCAAAGTCATTAAATGATATACCTGCACACTAGCACAGGACATTTATAAAAGTAGGCTCACTGCATCATTTGTTTGTGTTATGGTTTAGACCTCAAACATCCCCCCCAAAGTCTGATGTGTTCAGAGATGGAAGTTTTAGGAGGTGACAGAGACATTACTCATCATGAATGTGTTAGGAGGTGACAGGCTGGTTAGAAAAGGAAAGTCACTTAGGGATGTGACACAGAAAGAGGGTGTATTCTTATCCCTGGTTCCTCCCTTCTTTCTCTGCTTCCTGGCTGCCATAGGTTGAACAGCCTTCCTCCACCACATCACCATGCCATTTCTGCCTTGGAATCAGTCAACCATGCCTGGATAGAACCTTCTGAAACCGTAAGCCAAAATAAACCTCCCTTCCTTTAAATTTGGGTGTTAGGTATTTGTCCCAGCAGTGGGAAAGTGATTAATAGTTTGCATTCAAAAATTTGAGATCACACACACACACACAAACCTAGTTATAGAGATTATGTTACATCAATTAAAAAAATACCAGATGGAGAGTAAAACGACTGTGATAAATTTTACATATATGCAGACAGAAAGAGGTCCTAAAACAAGCTTAAAAACAGTATGCACAATATACTCCAACTTATTTTTGTTATACATGTACTACCATTTTAAATATTTAACTATATATAAAATATAAAGTCCATAGCTATTAAAAGTGATTACCTCTGTGAATAGAATTGGAACATAAGATTTTTTTTTTCTTTTTTCTTTTGGTACTGAGAATTGAACTCACAACCTCACTCTTGCCAGGCTGGTGCCGTGTCACTGAGCTATACCCCCGGCCCTGGAGCATATGATTTCATATTTCATTGTACAGATCATTTGAAATTTTACAGCTTTTTAAAATTTTTAAAGAGGCAAACCAACAATTAACTTTACCCAAACATTAAAAATCCACATACATATTTTAGCACCTAGGTTTATCAATGCTGCCAGTAAAATGCTATGGCCGGGGACGGGGGCGGGGGGCGGTTTAGGGTTGGGAACAAACAGAAAAAGAACAGGCCCAGCCATGTCTTCCTCCTATCCTACTCACTTTCCCTTTCTTTCCACTTCAGACAGCAACCTGGATCCAAACTAATTCCAAGTGAGACAAGACTCCAGAAATTTCTGAGACAAGATGTAATCTCCCAGCCAGCAAATGCACAAATGGGTAAAAGGACAGGGCACAGGCAGGCAATGTCCATTAGTAATGAAGAGGAAAAGAAATTTTCCTTGTCCCAGCTGAGACAATTATTTCTGTTTATGGAAAGATCTTTCTGTTCTATGCTTACTTTAGGCATTCCCAAACAGATCTTTCACCACAAATATTAGATGCTTATTCTTAGGCATGGAAGAGGCATAATGTAAATTGACCTAGTTACCCCAGAATATAACTGAAGACCAGGGAAACAGAGAAGTAATTTTCAAACTCTATGCTTCAAGCAAGTTATGATTCTCAGAGTCTCAAAGGTCCTTGTTCTGAAGTATCTTTAATTTTTCAGTCAGACTGTTCTATAGCCAAACCTTTAGCTCCATCTGACTGAAAATTTAAAAACTCTTGTTATAGAGTAAAAGAAGTTATTTCTAATGGTGCATTAAAAAAAAAAAGCAAAAACATACTATCTGATTTTCAGATTACCCTACTGCTAACTCCTTATTAAGAACTCAAACCCTGATTTCAGTAAAATAAAACACACAAAACTACTATCTCTCTCATTTCAGCCAATTCTATAACCAGGTCAATGTACATTATGCTACTTCCAAGCTTAAAAATAAGCATCTAATATTTGTGATAATATTGTAAATTAAAATACCTCACAATTACTTAACATGGAACTTATATTTTGTGAACTGAGCTATTTTTACACATATAAAATAAAATCATACATATTAATTTACAAGCAATATAAGATTTTTCCAATCATACCCATTATTCTTAATACCTTCAATATCAATATCTGTTATCAGTAACAAAACACGTAGCTAGTAGTCTTTTTTTCCCCTTACTCTAGGAATTCAACCCAAGGCTTTTGCACTGAGCTACATCCCCAGCCCTTTTTAAATTTTTAGACAAGGTCTCACTAAGTTGTTATATTGCCCAAGTTTGGCTCAAACTTGTGATGTTCCTGCTGCAACCCCTCCAGAGACCTGGGATTACAGGCTTGTGCCACACATCAGGCCAAGAACACAGGCTAGGGGGCTGAGGATATAGCTCAGCAGCACAAGTGCCTGCTTGGCAAGCATGAAGTCATGAGTTCAATTCCCAGTATTAAAACAAACAAACAAACAAAAAAACCAGGCTTTTGAGTTGGAAACAACTGCATTTAAATGCCCCAGTTTTCTACATGACAGCAATGAGACCTCTGTCAAGGCACTTAATATTTGAGGCTCAATTTTCTCATCTGCAGAATGGGGGTTTTTTACCACCTTTTTCATGGGGTTGCATAAAAAATTAAATACATGTAAAAAATCTTGATGCAGTGCCTGGAACTCTGTGAATGTCCTATAAGTAGAGGAAATTATTGGCTACTATTAATATTACCTTCATTCCCTAGAATATGATATACACATTTTAAATAATAGTGTGTACTGGTTTGCAAAGATCTCTAAAACAGCGTTAAGTGAAAAATGCAGTTTGAAAGCAATAGTATAATTAGGCTTTTACTAAAAAAAAGAGACAGAGAGAGAGAGATACACACATGCAAATGCAATAGGGAAAAGTACTAGAAATAGTTATTCATGGGTTAAAAATGAATTTGCTGGTGGAAGTGATAAAATGTATTATAAACAGTATTTAAAAATAAACTTGTATTTTTAAATTTTTTAATAAAATGATTCAAATATGACAACAAAGCAAAATGTTATAAAATTAACTAAAAACATCAAAAGTTGTATGCACATAAACCTGATTACAGCCTAAAAAGGATAAGCTATATAGACAGCGATTAGAGATAGATCAAAATTATACCAATGGGTCTGAATTACCTCTTTGGTCTTTTATATCCAAAAGTGTTGAATTTAAAAACACTTCTCATTGTAAATGAATTCAAAATCTGGTCTATGTTTTAAAATCATCTTTCACTTGTGTTACCTGACAAAGTTTTTTAAAAGCTTAAGAACAAAACATGACCTCACCTAACTTAGTTCTCTGGTCAGTATGACCTTGCCTACAGGTGTTTTCCTTGTTTGTTCTATTATGGATACAACACTACCCAGTAGCCAAAACACAACGACATGGTAAACACCTCCCAATCACATAGAAGTCTCTTACGAAATAAAATATTTGGGGGAAAAAAAGACTACTAGGTAGAAATGCCATAAAATAAGATCACTGTTACCCTGATATTTTTCTTGATGTAGAGAAAACTAAGGAGGCAGAAACCAACAAGGATCAACAGAAAAATTCCTATATTTTAACAGAATTATAGTATATTTTTAAAAGTTCACAAAGAAACATTAACACCATTTTACAATACAATAATTTATAGTTTATAAGCAATTTTATTCTGACAATCCCATTAAACAAGCAATTATTCTTTCTTGCCTACAGTCCCCAACCTAAAGATATATTAAACTATAGAACCAAGAGTCACATCCCCAATCCTGACTCAATATACAAATCCTTTATTCCCTCTCCCATATCACAATTAATTTAATATCACTTATTTATATTCAAACATACTACTAAGAGCAGTCACATTTCTTAATCTGCTTAAAGCATTCACGCCAGAAATCTATGATCTCTTTTGCACCTTATCTGACAGGCACATCAGGGTCCTTTTTTACAGACAACTCAGCAAGATCAATAATCTTTCCAAAGATGACACAACCAACAAATACTAAAACAGCAGCATAACCAGGAGGATGACCAAGCTCACAAAAAATCGGAACACTATAGAGAGTGACTAAAGGAATTGATAACTGGGACACACACACACACACACACACACCACAGACACTTGCATACATACACACAAATTCCATTAGATGAGTAAAAGGCCATCAAGATGTGTGCAGTATGGTCCTGGGAGTTAAAAACAAAGGCAACTCAACATTCATTCAACAAATATTTACTGTCATCCACTCTGTGCCAATGTTCAGCTTCACTAGAAATACAAAGATAAATATGACAGTGCCAATCTTCACGAAGTGATGACTAGCAAAGAAGATAAGGTAAGTAACAGAAAAAAGTACCCCAAAAGGTATAGAAACAGAGAATGAGGACCATTAAGACTCTTTGTGGAGACAGATTGGTAGAGACAAAGTCACTGGTGGGATGGAGAGTTTCAGAAGTGGAAGAGGTGTGGTGGGAATTGATTTTAACAGGAAGAATAGCATGTGCAAAGACACAGAGATGTGAAACTAGAATAGACTGGTGGAATATAAGGTACATATTAATGGTAACATAAGAGGAGACTTTAAATTGGGATGGAGGGGTAGTGGTTAAGAACACAAAGGGCCTTACAATCTCATGCCAAGAGGTTTAGACTCTAATACCCAAGCTGAGGAACACTAATGAGAGATTTTAAGTGGGGCAGTGGCATGCTTAGGAAAAATATTTCAAAAAGCTTATTCCAGCAAGTGAACAGACTTCTAGAGAGTAACAGTGAAGTCCAAGAGATTGATGAAGACACTACTGCCTAGTCCAGGCGGGGATAAAGAGGGAAAAAAAATACAGATTCACAAAACACCTAGGAGATAAAGACCAAAGACTATGGAAATGAGAGAAAGAGGAGGTCTTTTAGATCTCTACTTAGGCAAGTAGATAAACAGTGATGGCCAAAAGACAGGTGACACTAGACAAATCCATACAATCATCCCAACAATGTGACAGCCCTAATACGGGAATTGGGTGTCGTTGGGGAAAATGGATGAAGGAAGAGGGAGGAGGACCAAAGCCTATTTAGTGAAGGGACCAACGCCTATTTAGTGAAGAGACCAACTGGCATGTGAAGAGAGTAGACAGTCATTAGCTTACAGGTAGCAAATGAAGACAAGGAGAGACTATAAAGAATGACACAAACTTTAGGTAACAATGCTCAATGAGTGGATGAAAGAAAAAGATGAAAAAACAAATAACTGAAGCAATGTATCAGACAGGTTGATGCTGACCAAAGAAAGAGAAGAAAATATTCAAGAATAGGGAGGGTGAACATTACATTAATTGTACTGCATAAAGCAAAATTTTCTACAAGTTCTTCAAAACAGGAATGGACTACTGCACGAGGTAAGGAATCATGTCATCAAGCAAATGGCCGCCGGCAGAAGCTATAAGGTCTTGAATTGAGAAGACATGCAACACACAGGGTACGCTGGCAAGCCATCCTCCGGACAATCTCTTCACTAATCTGTTCCTCCTTCCTCCCTTCCTAAAACCAGATTGTGTGCCTACTCGTTTCCAACCCCTCTCCACTGCTGACTATTTGCTATGCTATCATCAGCCCTTCATCTCTATACGTCCACACATCAATCCTAAAATGGAAAAACTAGGCTTATCCTGTGCTCCCACCTGTTTTTCTCCACCTTTTATTACTGAACATTCCCATTCTTTTACCACTCCTACAAAAAGATTTGAGTCTACCACTCTACAAAAATAAAATTTGACAAATGACATCTGATTTATTGAGAGCTTGTTCCAGCTGTTCCTTTCAAAGTTTTCCATTCCCTGGATCTCGTCCATAGGGCATGACCCAACTGAGCAACCCCTACCTACTCCTTTCACTTTTGTAATGAGGCAGAAGATTAACAGAACATACTCTGGGCAAAGAATCAACAAGATCTGTGTTCTAGAACCAAATACACTAATTAGCTGGGAACCTCCACATCACCCCTCAGATCTCCCTTCTTCCAAGCCACCCTGACACAAACTAGGTAATTCTCCCGCATACATTTTCTCAAAACCTATTCTCAAAACTTATTCTCCTTTGTAGTGCTTTTCACGATAACTTAATGTTAAAATTAATAGCTGAAGGGCTATCTTTTCTACCTACATCCCAGACTGCGAACTCCCTGAAGGCAGAAAGCATATATACCTTGTGTCTCATCACTGCAAAATAAAAACCCATTGATTAAGTTAATGCTGAAACATATTAAGGTCACTTCCTCACTGCTCTCATTACTGTTAGTTAACCTAAGTAATAAAATTACTAGTACTCACAAAATTACAAAACTTTAAGAAGAAACTCCACCTATTACCTCGAACACACATATATTCTACATATAAATTTACATGTAAAACTAAAAAAAAAAAAGTAAAAGGGACTTGTTTTCTGAGATTGTACACTTTTCTTGCCCATTCCCAAGGAAAAAAAAGTTGGATCAGTTACATACATTTCAGGACTGAAAGGTGTGTACTAAATCTTGTACAGGCTAAATGTGCAAGTAAGCATCATGAATCAATGATCCCAACTCGACATTAGTATCTTTTTATGTACCTATTTAGATTAATACCCAATGAATACCCATTGGGACTTTAGGTTTAAAGCTATTCCTTAACTCTAGTAAGTCATGACACACACACTTCAAGAAAATCAACTTTATCAGCCAAGTCACACTTCAATATGATTTTTAAATATTCCATATAAATCAGGGTAAAACATGTACTGATTTAGCAATTACAAGTTACCACTGTGACGGATCAGATGTCTTTCAAATGTAAAAATTTCACATCTCACCAAAGTAAGTTAAAGTTTTGTCAAGTTTTATGATATACCACCTTGATCAAACGATATTAACAGATTACATGTTAATCTGTCCTTGAAAAGCTGAGTGTGTACTGCTCCTCAACTACACCCGAAGACCTGGTGTTTTTGTTGATTGGCCCCCTCTAAACAGGAATGCAAGTGATTACAGTGGTCCGTGATATGCAAAAAACTGAAAATTACTTTCGAGGTTCAACATATTCATATATTGGCACTTGAAAACAATATACAAGTACTTCACATCCAACGCTTGGATAATTCCCTAGGTTTGGAGTGATTAATAGACTGTAAATATAGTTGCAAACCCCAGAAAAAAAGCATTTCATAACAGGAAAACTGAAAGACACAATCATTTGGAGCCTCTCTCCAAGTCGTCCCTTGGTTAAGTCAACACCACCGGTCTTAAGAGTGACAAGTGTGTCCCCAATACCCTCTTGGAAGACTGCAGACTCGGGTTCAGATCTTAGCGCAGAGTCTCCCCGGACCTGCCGGTGTTTTCTGGGGCTGCAGAAGCTGGGAAATCCCAGGCCAGGCAAAGAGGAGTTCGAGTTCCCTCCCCCTCTCGTTCCTGAAAATTAATGAATTGGCCGTACAATTGTTTATTTAATGAGGTGTGTAGTGGCCTCTACTGGTGCTAGTGTGAGCTCAAGAATGTCCCACTCTTACAAGTGGGATGAGCCTGGGGGAGGGGAGCAGGCGAGGGGTGAACCTGCCTTCGGGGTACAAAGCGTAGAGCAAGACCCTAGCGCCCCGACCCTGCTCCGCGACGCCTCCTCCCCCCCGCCTACCCTCCCCATGCGACCCCTCTTCTCCCCAGCCCCGCAAGTCGAGGCGGAGAAGTTCCCGCACGTTTCCTCCCGGATCCCGAACAAAAACCCCGCCGCCGCGCCCGACCGCCCCGCTCACCTGCGGACCGCAGCGGGGCCCCGCTCCTGGCGGCCCCGGCGCCCGGCGCCCGGCGCGCGAGTAGCAGCAGCAGCAGCAGGCAGCTCAGCCAGAAGCAGGAGGCGCTGAAGCGCCTCCGGGCCCCCCGCTCCGCCGCCATCTCGGCCCCGCGAGGCAGCGAAGGACGGCGGCGGCGGCGACAGCGCCGGGCAGCGCTCGCCTCTACCCTTGCGCGCCTCAGCCGGTCCCTCGCCGCAGACTCGGCTCGCGCCCGGCCCGGCCCGGCCCGGCCCGCGCGGCCCCTCAGGCAGAAGGGGAGACTCAGGGGCGCCTCCTTCCTGCAGGGGGGCGGGGAGGGAGGACAGCAGAGAGGGGGCGTTCGTCAGTCCATGCCGGGGCGGCGGGAAGGTGGGGGGAGAAGGGGGGCGGCGGCTCGAGCTCCAGGTTCCAGGCGCCGCCACCCGCCGCCGACTCGGGTTCCACACACCACCGCGAGGGGGGCGGAGACAGCGGGCGGTGGGGGCGGGGGCGGGGCCTGGGTGCACTCCCCCCCACCCTTTCCCTGTCGCGCACGCGCAGGCGCGCGCTCTCCCTTTCCCGCTGCTTCTGGCGCGGCGCGCGGCCCTCCCCGCTCCAATCCCGGCGGCCGCCTCGCGGGCCAGGGCGAGGGCTCGCGAAGGGCCCGCTCCCCTCCCCCTCCTCCGCGGCGCCGCGAACGGGCGCGGGGCGCGCTCGCGGGGCGCTGCTGCTGGCGTCAGGGAAACCCCGGAGAAGCAGGTCTCCCCTCCCCCCTTCCTCCCCCTCCTCCCCCTCGCCCCGCCTCTTGGTCCTCGCCCCGGGGGAGAATGTCCCCCCCCCTCACCTCGCGAGGCGCCTCAGGGTGCGGAGAGGTTGGGCGCGACAGGCCCTGGGAAAACCAGGCTGTTCCCGGAGGCCGCGGCGGGCCCGCACCTTTGCTCAGCCCGGGTCCCGGGCCTCTATATAGGGCCGCAGAGGAAACCCAATGGCCTCCGGGAGGAAACCTGGGTGCACTCAGGGGTCGACTGGGGGATTTATGTGCCAGCCAAAAACAATAGCGAGCCCGCCCGGTTCCTGCCGCCCTGGCTCGGCTCCCGCGGGAGGGGCCCCGCGCCCCGTTGACCTAGAGCTCTGGGCAGGGCCAGGGGACAGGGAGCCGGGGCGCGGACAAAGGTGTCCCGCGTCCGCTCCTCTGGAGCGATCTGGGCCCGGATCCAGCCCCGTGACCACCATCACCACCCCCGAGGGCTAATTTGGGGGCAGAACTGCTATATTTTCCCTATACCCTGGAGGACTACTTGGCACATGTGTACCTCGCTATCAAGCCTATCTTTCGCCGGTAAACCGAGAGCTATCAGACTATGATTTTTAAGCCACTTGGCGATCGCGAGGCAGCACCTCAGCTCCCCTAAGTTAGCTGGAAGCAGTTTGTAGTTCCACCGCTGATGAGAATACTGATTCTGTTATGAACTGCATCCGTGGAAATTTTTAAAAGAAAATTTCTTTGTATGGTTATATACTTGGAGAGTCACGTCTGGTTGTTGATACGAGTTGAATTTGTACTCACGCTTATGAATAGTCAACCCAATGCGTTGCTTCCCACAAGAAAATAGCTATTTCTGTAACACATCCCCCTGTGCCTTCTTTAGTTACTTTCTTCAGACATTTTATCATGAAGTGCCAAAATAAACAATATAAGGTGTGGATTAACATTGGGAGGGAAGAGTTCAGAAACCTCATAAAAACCTCTTAAATCATCAACATAGCGAAATTAGGGACCCTAGTCCCAGTTCTTTGCAACAGTTGATTTAAAAGAACAAACACGCTTATTGTTTTCCATTAGGCAAACCATTTAAATATCTTTTTGTTTTGGCTAAAGTTAACCAGAAAAAATATTTCCTAAATACCCTCCTGATTGACCTGTTAAATTAGAAATAGATTACTTCCCAATTAGTTCACAAGTATTTGCTTAATTAACCTTTAATAATCACATCATTATTCAGTTTTTCTGAGATAATTAATGAGAAAAACTCTTTGGAAACTATTGCCTTGTTAATGTTAATTTTCAAACTATCATTTCTAAGGCTGAAAATTTTTCGTTATATTAAAACTATGAAATGTGTGATGTCTCTTCTAAAATGAAGCTTACATTTATCGTCAAGATTTGAAAAATATGAGTTGTGGCTAATAACAGACTGATTTTCATGTATGACTTCTTTAAAGTGTCTCATTAATTTACCAGCCCACTGTGTATCTTGAGTGTATATTAAAAAGTTTAAAGCACTTTCTGAAAAATAGGGTGACTAACTCATATATTTCTGACTTGTGATTAAATTGCAATTTTCATAAAAGCTACTCTAATAAAACACTAATAGATGAAGCCCCAGGTATAAAGTTACAGATTTTAAATCAGTTCAAGAGTAAGATGGTAAGGTAACCCAGGCACACACTTCAATTCTGATCCTTTATTCCAATGTCACTGTCACTGTTGACATCTTTTAAAAGTTATCATCTGGAGTCATTAACCTCTCCTTTGTTTAGTAAGGCATATCTGAGAAAAGATTTTCTTAGACGTCTCATTCATCGTTCTCATTCTCCAGAACCAGATTTTCAACAAATACCCCAGTCCACAACTATATTGCTAAGCAACATATTTTTATGCAAGTCTAAACTACTAATCTATGAACAGATATTAAACCCTTGCTAAAATTAACACTTTTTTCATCTAAGTAAAGTTAGAACATGAGCCTCATATTAAAGGAATAGAGCACAAAGAAACTTTAGAGCAAAGAAAACAGAGTGGCCATTGTATGTTAGTGTAAGTTATCAAAGTGCAGGCCAAAAATAACTAGACCAAATATTCTTGTGAAATTTATTCTAAGCATATTTTGGTATAAAAATTAAATGAAAATGAAAACCTATTAATATAAAACTTGGTAGGAGTCTTATTCTCTATAGTAAAAGGATTATTTTTTTCAGCATCTGTGAGGCAATATAGTTCAATGTTTAACTGATGCCAGTAATGAGATTCTGCCTGGTTCCCTGGCTGAATCCAAGTATCCAGACGAAGAAAGCTAGCCAGTGACCAGTGGATTCCAGGATAGAACACTTCCTAGTTATGGCAGATTTCAACTAGAAGTTACTCACGTCTTAAGAACATGATTTTCTTCTGCACAAACATAGGTATTTTTGCATTTGCCCTTTACATTTCACTAGGTAAGAATTTTTTTTCTCTCACTTGCAAAAGCCACCTGTTCTAGAAAGCCATTTCTGATTAAGCCTAGTTAAGAAGAATCTGTGCTCCTTAAGGACAAAGCCTACACAGTATTAATTTTGCTTGTCATATGTTGCTTAATTGCACATCTTTAGTTCAAAAACAATCTTATTAATTTAATAAATACTATTGAGGGCATGTTTCTATCAAATAGTGTGCTGGATACTGGGATAACAAAATCATTGGTTCATTCATTTATTATTTAGAAAGCACTCACATTATCTCTGTTCTTGCCTGCAGTATCTTACGACCTATCCTAGGTGCCTCAGATTAAAGAAACACAACAATGAGGCAGATTGACAAGAGTTCCCAGTCTAGCAGAAAAAATAAGCAATTATACCAAACCATGAATCCTAGTATGGTAAGGAAAGAGAAGGAGGCTGGGGATTTAGCTCAGTGGCACAAGAACCTGCCTGGCAAGCGCGAGGTCATGAATTTGAGCCCCAGTACCAAAAAAAAGGAAAGATAAGGAGTGTGAAAATACATAGTAAAAGCATCTAACTTAACTAAATTAGGAAGGGAGGTATTGGGGGATGGGGAATTGGTCTCTAAACTGTCCCTGTAAACCATGCCTGCAATAGGACTTAATCATAGATTTGCATTTAGACGAATCATGACCCCCCCACACAAAAAATCCAACAATAACAGTTCAGATTTTGTTACAGTCATCCAGGAGGAACTGATGGTAGCTTGGAGTCAAGTATATTAAAAAAAAAAGATAAGAGGGATTTAGAAGATGAAGAGAAACAACAGGGTTATACAGGAAAGAGAGATGTAGGTGATTCAGGTATCAGAGGTATCAGCTTAGACAGCAAAATGATGGCAGTGGTGTTCCTTGACAGAGACAAGGAGGAGGCTTAGTTGAACTCTGGACATCCTGGTAGAAATACCAGCAAACTGTTAGTTATATGGACCTGGAGTTTAGCAGGAAGATAGAGTTAGAGAAAGGAGTCAATCAGATGTACTACATATGAGTATAATGTTAATCTTCATTTTTTCAATTACGATCCACTTCCCCTAATAAAATGGTGGCCAAATTGAATATATAAATTGGTAGAAATGCAGATGAAATATTCAATGTTCGACTTACAATATTTAATATATTAATTTGATTTTGTACCTTATATATTCATCTTATATTTTATGAAAATATGGTTTTAAAAAGCAATTTTACTGATATTCAGCAATTCTATGTGATCACCAATATCACATTTTGAGTCTCTGATGTAGTTTTCCAAGACACATCTTCTTTATTTCTACATAAGGTTTTGACTCTGTATGATAGTGGCACTGGGGACTCTATCGCAAGTCACAGGTACCTAATCACACATATTCATCCTGTATTCACATGACTTTCTGTAGTGACTTTAAAAGGCTCACTGACAAGGACATCTAATACTTACAAAGATGAAGGTATTTTCCTAAAAGTAATTTTTAAACATCTGTTAAATATATTTCCTTTCTTACTTATTCTGTCAAGTGGCTTCTATTTGAGTTCTGAATTTGAGAATTAGACCATTTCACACTAATGTATATTCCCCCACCCCAAAAGCATTTTGTGGTTCAAAATAATTGAGAGCATCCAGTAATATGAAAAGTGTTTTAAGGGTCAAAATATAAGTCGCTCTGTCTTTTCTGAAAGATTATTGGGGGCACAGGAGTTCTATTTAATATTTGATTACATAAGATAATGCAAAAAGAGTAGCTCAGACTGCTCCAGAAAAGTTTAGGAGGAAAGAAGACTCAAGACTGAAGACTAGGATCCATCTGGAGCAATGCCAATATACTGAAGGTATAAAACAAAAAGAGAAACTTGCAAATAAACAAGCAGACACATAAAAAAAAAAATGAGGAGCACCTGCTATCACAGAGGCCAAGGAAAATGTGTTTTAGCAATCAGAAGTGGCTCATATCACATGCTCCCGAATAGTCAAGCAAGGAACAGTCTGGAAACCATTTATTGGACTTTGTGATAAGGAAGGTGGTCAAGGGCAACCTTACCAAGTGCAGTTGTAGCAGAGAGTAAGTCTGCTTTGTCCTCTAGTATGAACAGTTTCTTCAAGAAGCTTACCTGCATTAGAAAGAAAAAGTTGCTAAGTCTAGAATGGATTTTGCTAGGAAGGGGACAGATTGAAAGGCTGATGTAAGGAAGAGACAGAGAAGTGTTGAAGATTCCAGAGAAAAAGGGCATAATTGATAGCTTTAGAAACAGTGCAGTAGATAGTTTGGCAACTGCAGTTCAACAAGGCCTGTGATTATCTGCCCTCAGCAGTCTCAGGCAACTGGCAAAAGGCAAAAGGGCTTCACAGAACAGTTCCACCCTACCCTGTGGTTTCCAGGCAGCAGTATCAAGCATGTTTATTTCTTGCAGCACCTTAGTGAAGACTGAAAGGGTCCCAACAGATAGGAATCACAAAACAAGGCAGCCCAGTTTTCCAGCACAAATGACAGGAACTTGCTTTTTGGTTGCAAGTAGCAAAAACTCAATCCAAAATATTATCTTAAACAGAAAGAAGTTTTATTAGGACACTGGCAGCTTAGGACAAACATGCAGCTAGACCTCAGGAGTAGAAATGGAAACTGAAGAATCCAGAAAGAACCCAGTCTTTTGGAGTCTCTTATCTCTCTGCCTCCCTCTAAACCTGCTTCAGCTTTACCCTTGCGGCAGAATGGCCATCTTTGTGTCCTAGTCCACATGACAGTAAGTGGGTACTGCCAACTTCCAGGTTGCTTGTTACAGTCTAATTCTGAGAGTCCTAATTACAAATTTTCCAGGGAACAGATTCATTGCCAGTATTAAATCCCTACCTCAAACTACTCAGGGAGGCCAGTGAGTGGATTTCAACCAGTAAATCAAGGAGAAAAGTATAATTTGTGGAAGAGGTGTCAGTCAAGCAATTTGACTGATGTCTACTGCAACTAGTTTTTGGGTCAGTCTATTCTATACTAAGTACCTGGTTCTTAGTAAATATTTGTGTGAAGAATAAATACTTAGTGTTTATATGTTTTGTTGTTGTTGTTGTTGTTGTTGTTTTCTTTGCAGCACCAGAGATAGAACTCACAACCTTGCACCTGCTGGACAGGCACTTAAGCCACTGAGCCAAACTCCCGGCCCTAGATTTTTGAGGCAGGGTTCCACTATGTAACTTGGGCTGGCCTTGCGCTCCTGTTGTAGCCCAAGCCAGCCTCGAGCTCACAACACTCCACCTACCTCAGCCTCCTGAGTGCTGGGATTAAAGGCGTGTGCCACCATGCCCAGCTTATAAAAGTATTTTTAAACCATGGAAGGAAATTTAGATAGCAGACTAAGGAATTTGCTTCCATAGAAGGAGCCAAAAAGGTATATGTACAGATAGGTTCATAACTTTGTTGGTCAGCTTTCTGTCACTGTGACAGATTACCTGAGAAAATTAAATTGAACTAAAAAGGATTTATTTCAGTTCATGGTTTCAGAGGTTTCAGTCCATGGTCACTTGACTCCATTGTTGTGGTGAGTCTGCATATGGTCAAGCAAAGCCACTCACCTCATGGTGACTAGGAAGAGGGGAGAGAGCAGAGGAAGAGGACAAGATATACTCTTCAGTGACACACCAGTATACCTAGTTCCTCCAGCTAGGCTCCACCTCCTAAAGTTTCCAATATAGCAGGTAAACATCCTACCTTCAATACATGCACCTTTGGGGGAACATTCCAGATCCAAATGATAGCAATAGATAAAAGGCTATAAAGTTCATCCATGAAATACTCTGGAAGGTCACCTACCACCAGAAGAAGAGAAATGGTGGGATAGAGTATTTAAGCAGAGTGGCAAATGCCTGGAAGAATCACAGAGAGGATTAAGGAAGGGATTATATAAGAACTCAACTGAAATCAGTAATGACACCTTTGTGACTTTTCTCCACCTGGTAATCATAGGCAAATGCCTGGTAAGAAAAGAGAAGGTGTATGTTTGGATTGACACAGAGCTGAAGACTTCTAGGAGTGGATGAGGAAGTAAAAAGACAAGGTTCGAGAGACTCTAGGACACTGAACACTGAATTATTTCAGTGACAAGCCATATGATTTGGGCCAGCTAAGGAAGGATAAATAAATCCAGAGTGGGCAGAATGCCCAGGAGAAAATGACTGCCCAGGAATTGAAGCATTCAAGAAGATCAAAGAGTAGATGTACTATTATGAGTAAGAAGTAGGAACATAAAGATAGAAGCTTGTGTACTTAGGACTAGAATATTGAACTTTACTGTTTCAGATGACTCAAAGAAGCCAAGAAAGTTTTAGATAATAGTATTTAGTGCACTACATTGAGTGTGTTATTTGTATGTTTTGGGAATGCTTAGGGTTTCTCTCTCACTGCCCTGGCCTTGGCTTTATCTAATTGCTTGTCAGAACTTGTGTATGGTACACTTACCTTCCCCACTATGGAGTAACTTTCCTCAAAAGACTCAAGGTGACCAGGAACAGAGATTACCAGAGGACTACCAGCTTCTATATTCCAACCTGTGGCTTCTCCCTCCCCCAAGAATTTGCACTACAACACCAGAGAGCTGAACAGCATAATAACCTCAAGAATCTCACTTGTTCCTTTAGTTTATGTCATATAAAGGCTACCTGTGTTTCAGTCCCTTTCTTAGTCCTGCAAGCCCATCTTGCACTGGAAACTCCCAAACAGAGAGTATCCTTAACCTTACCAATAGTGGGGAAACAAAGCTAAGAATTGTTAGTCTACAAGTTCTACAGAGGGAACAAATAAGAGTGCTATTCTATGTTGGTCTTCTTCTGCCCCATGTGCTGCCATGCAGTCTCCTTACAGGTGTTGAAAATGATGGGGACAGAGAAGGAAGCAAGCAAAGGCAATATGGTTAGAAGGTGGAAAAGCCACAGGTCAATGCAGTCTCCCGGGATGGCAAGTGCTATGGTATGGATATGGTTTGTGTCCCCCAAGAATTCACATGTTGGGAGCTCGGTTCTCAGTGTGCTAGTATTGAGAGGTGGCATGGAACCTGTAAGAGTTGAGACCTAGTAGAAAGTAATTAGGTCCTTAGGACACTGGCCTCAGAACAAATTGATGTAATTCTTGTGAGGACCTGGCTAGATATCAGGAAAGAAGTTACAGAACACGCCTGACATGTCCCTTAGCCTCTCTAACTTTCTGTCTCACTGTGTGAGATTCTCTCTCTCTCTCTCTCTCTCTCTCTCTCTCT